>KN485150.1:0-54522 GCA_000787095.1 Periophthalmodon schlosseri
TACCTGTAGTTTAGCCCTCTACAAACAATTTCTGAAATGTATGGGATTCTTGTGTTAGTTTGACAGCTCATATTTCAGTTTTCTCTCAAATGTTCAAATACTTGATATCTCATGTTATAAGAATTGAAATAACTCACCACCAGCAGCAGCAGTCACAAGCAGACTCACAAAGGTTGAATAATGAAGGGCATTTGACACAAGCAAAATTCAAATTAATATTCAAAACACTGCGTCTAAGGCAAATGATTTTCAGCAGCAAGCCTGGGGGAAATGAAGCCGTTGTTTTTTTTAATGCTAATAGCAAAATGCAATGCAAAAAATTTCTGTACTATAATTCAAAATTCAGTCCATTATATCTGGATGTTTCTAGCTTAAACAAACCTTAATTCATAGAGGATTTGCTCTTTTTTTTTCCCAGTCAAGGCATGAGAACCATTGTAAGGCACAATACCAGGCTTTGATACAGTATATGTATACGCTAAAGCGCTTGGTTACACCTCACTGCTTCGGTTGGCTTATCACAACATTCTTTGCAGCTAGAATAAATCATACTAGTTTACACAGGAGAATCAACAGGGGTGGCAAAGGGGTCTGATGTCCCGGCCCCCAGGGTTTAAGGGCCCAGAATTGGACCCTCTTCCTATTAATTTATATTAGAGGGAGGCCCATGTGAGGCTTCTTGCCCCGGGCCCCCAAATTTCTGTTGACGCGCTTGGGGTTACAATGCAACTCCAGGGCGCAGCTGGTATCGAACAAAACCACATGCAAAGATCCCATTTGGACGTTATGTATTTTTAGCCACAGCTGTGATTGAAAAACTCCCTATTGTGGTTATGGTGTTGTGTTTTCTCATTTCCAGCCATGTTAAGGAGATAAGATCGCTGTTGTTGATGGATAAACCAGTGCAGTTCATTTAAAGGCAGTCCTGATAAGCGCATTGTGAGCCCCGGGCGGTGCTCTGTGCAGGAGGTATGACAGGTGCTTAATGAAACGGGTCTGGAATGCAGAGAGAGGATGTCTTTGCATTGTTTTCTCACGACAAGAAAATAGGTCCTAGGTCACCCGACGCACACACAACTAATCAATGAGATATCACTGTATGAGCAAGTTAACAGTGAGTCAGATTTTTGGTTTAGTAATAATGTTTTTATTAGTAGGTTTCAGTTCTGATGTAGATTTGGCTAATCATTTAGTAAATATGTCTTTTAAAGGCACATTATGTAACGTTTCTGTTGAAGGGTGCACCACCTCCTTGTCTCCATGGCGAAGATGTTATCGCATTGCCTACATTTTTTCCAGAGTATGGCATTAAACTTATTTATCTCCATGGAGACAAGCAGGTGACAGACGCTCCACCAGAAAAGTTACACAGTGCACCTTAATAGAATATATGAAAGAAAAAATACTTTTGATGTTGAATTCTTTGGTGCTTAATTAGAATTTTACACACTTAAGTTTATAGGAAGAATGGGTTAAATAAACATTACATTAGCAGTAAGTATACAAGTTTGTTATTGTGGAGTAATAAGTAGTTTTAAGGTGCGTTCACACTTACACAATCACTACAATAAAAATTAGGACTAAACCTGGAACTAAATCTGGACTAGACCAGGACTAAACCAGCACTAGAATAGGACCAAATCAGGTCTATATTAGGACCAAACCAGGACCAAACCAGGACAAGTATGAACACACCATTAGGCTACCCCTACTATTATATTATTATATATTATATTATATTACATTTTGGTCTATTCTTAATAACTGTCGTAACCGTGACTGGAATGAAACTGACTGTCCACCAATGTTAATGATGACACAGTGTCATTGAGAGAAGGTTAGAAATGGATTCCAGCGATGTCTGTTCACCTTCATGAAGTGTAAAAAATAAACAAAATCTCCTGGGAGTTAATTATGACGCCTGAAGAAGAGAGAGGCTTTTAAATCTATACTTTTGAACTCCTATAATGCCTTCTGTACATATTGTAAAAGACACATACTGAGTGACATTTTTTGTATCCCATTAGCAGAGGCACAAAAAGCACTCGAAAAGCTGTGGGCGTTGTTGACTGATGTGTGGGAGGAGAAGTACACTCAGCTCTTTGCAGATTATTATACAGTATATTACAAATAGAATAGGGCTGTGCCATTAATCACAATTTAATTATGATTATTGATCCTGAGTGTGTAATAAAAAAAACAAAAAAACAATTACATTTGTTTCTGTTCTGTATGATCTGGGTGATTCATTTTCCTATAGTTTGTCTAATCTACAGTGGCTTTTTAAAACATGAATCACATTACAAACAGCACAAATTTATGTTAATAACTGTATTCTTCATCTACAGGTTCACTTTAAACAGTAAATAAAATAATTGTTGCAAAGAGTGATTTCCAATATCAAATTGCCTCTCAACTAGGGTCTGTATACATATGTTACATAGGGTCACATGCGTATACAGATACTTGTATTGGCAAAAGCTCCGATACTGCACATTTTTCGGTATCAGTGAGTACTCAGACCAAATCACCAATCCGATACCACTTTGTATTTCCTAAATGAGTCTGTTTTCACCTACCCCGTATCCCCGCCCATCCCTATCCCTGTACTTAGTTGCAATTATTTGAAAAGATACACAAGGTTCAATATGTTCAGTAGCATTCATCAAAAATAAATAAAATCTACTGTTTGTTACTGTGAAATGCGTCTGAAGAGGCGGGACCTGTCAGCTCTGCAGTTTTGAAGAGGACGTCAATAGTCCCATTACTAAGCTGTTTCAGATCAATGTTCCGGTTTACAAGGAACACAATGTAAAACAGTGATCTGCTTATGTTACAGTTTAACGATAAGTCCTGAAAAAGCATAATATGTCTTCTGTAACATTTGAAGAACTAAAATACTTGTAATTCCACTGTGCACTGCGCTAACACACGCAGATAAACCCAGATGGATGAGGCCGCTCCAGCCGTTTGACGCTAAATTGAGCTGAACGCACAGATCTTCACCAATTCTCATCTCTTTTCATCACGTCTCCCGGCCAGTCTCTCAACAGCTTTCAGAGACATTGCTACATAAGTCTAGACACTCTGACAAGCTTTGGATGTTCTGTCATCACGAAGAACAACTCAGAGGCCAAGAGGAAGTCAGACGACGTAATCAGGTGAAGGCAGAAATATTCGGTTTATTTCTATTTAAAGAGAAAATAAACTAAATGTATCCCTTAATCAACGTGAATGTAAAAAATGTGCTGTGTAAATGAACGTAGCTGTAAAAGATTATGTTTCCTAGATATTGGAACTGTTCAAATAATTGTGGATTTCCTTATTGACGTATGTGAGCTGAGTTGAGAGGAGAGATCTAATTAAAAAGACATGATGACTTAATCCTTACACTCTTATGTAAACCGGGTTAGCAAAAGCAGTAGTTGAATTCTCTAGTATCCCAACTAATTTAACCAAAATGGAATGGAAAATTGTCAAAATAAGATTGAATCATTAGTAGCAAGAAAGTCTTCAACCAAAAACGTTTCTATTTCTATAAAGACTTATCTATGGGTTTCAAAGTGATGAAGAGTAAGCACCGTCGCCATAGCAATTCATTCAAAACAATGATGTCTTTTGAATGGTCGAAAGTCCTAAAATGGCGCCTATTTATGGGTTTCAGCTCCCTGTTAGATGTAACATTTTTGAGAAATATTTAGTTTTAACTTGTTTACTCTCTTTGACAATGGTTTTAATAATTCATAATTCTGAAATCCATGGATAAACAAGAATTTTAAACCCATGAATTGAATTGAACTAGAGTTAATACACTAAAACAAATGTAAAATGTTTTAGGAAAATACTTGCATGTTTGACCCAATCTGTTTTTTCTATTTCCTTTCTTCTTAATAAATCATCATTGTATATTTTTGAGGCTGACTAATAGAACAAAATGTTTGATATGATTAAACAAACTGGATACACTTTGCACACTTCTCCTGGGTCAACTTGTCTTCATTTCATAATTCCGCTCCCTCCTCCTCCTCCTCCTCCATCTCCTCCTCCTCCTCTGCAGGTTCATATTCAGGTTCAACTTCTGTTCAGTATTCCTCCGAGATTCCCGTGCTCAAACGCAAATCCCCCGACAGTCCGTCTGTCTCATCTAATCGCAAATACCTTTACTCCGCTCCACTGCATCTTGTCTCCCAATAATGTGTTTCAGTACAAGAAAGTGTGCCAGCCCTAAATCCATTATTGATAAGCTATAGGTTTAGTCTGCCCCTCACATGCTCCCCTTATAGTCTCCACTGTCATCAAATATTCAACGCATACCGGCTGGGACCACGGCAGCTCACCCCGAAGATGAATACGAGCGTTTGATTAGTAAAAGGAGAATTAGGGTTACAACAGATCCCATTAAATCAAAGTGGGACTGCAAGGCTGGCAAATGTACAAGTCCTGATTTGATTCATAGTCTCAGTTGGAACTCATAAATTTGTAAGATTAGACTGAAAGCTGTCTGGACTGTCAGGGTGTTTTTGTACTGAAATAATAATAGCATCTTTATAGTCAGTCACAAAGCTCTACTGTTTTCAGCAAGGCAAGACGACAACATATCCATGGGTTTCTGAATCATGACACATCACCGTTGCCATAGCAAGAAACAATTCAAAACTGAATATGGGCGACAGTAGCTCGGTTGGTTGAATGTCAAATCCATTGATCGAGGGTTTGCGGTTCGAATCCCGCTCATATAAAACATCATCGGTTGAGCGATCAGATCCACTGACCCACAGGTTGGCGATGCAATTCCAGCTCCCACAGATGACTGCTGTTGTTGTGTCCTTGAGCAAGACACACTCCCAGTGTCTGCGTACACTGGTGTATGAATGTGTGTGTGAATGGGCGAGTGGTTCCTTAATGTAAAGTGCTTTGAGTGCCTTGATAAAAATGTGACCATTTACCACATCCAATCTTTTGAATAGTGAAAAGTCATCAAAATGTTGCCTATAACAAGAAAGTGAAACCCAGGAATGTTGAAATCTTTGGAAGATGCAATTGAAAAACTGTCTTTTCAGAACATGTTCTCTCATGTTCTCTCATCTTTTTGGCTTTTCTTCTCTTGCACCCTTACCAACGTTTCTTTCGATCTTTGCTGCTGACAAACCAACTAATAACAATGAACCACAAGGAACCTAATTAACGTCAACAGAAAAGGGTTTATTGATTATTTTAAGTGACTTTTCTTTTTAAATGTTATCAATCAGCGAGCCAACAAATTCTACCTTATCAGTTGGCTTTTGACTATTTACTTAAAAAATACATTTATTACTACAGTTGAATTGCTAACTACACGCTACTTACTAGTTAAATGGTACGGGATCCTACTGAGTGTCTTCACAGCCTCTTGCTTATTGATCTTTTGCTCCTGATTGCTTGGTCAGACACGGATGTACCCGCAACCTGCCAAGCGACCGCTGGGGAGTGATTTCATTCATTCTATTGTTGACGTGAACTCGATGTGGACCTCTTTGGACCCCCACCTCTCCGCTCTGCTCCTCTGCTCTCCTCTCTGTTTCCCCGACATCTGCAGTGCGTTTCCTTCAGCTCTGTGAGGAGAGGAAGTGGAATGGAAAAATCCCTCTCCCGCCCAAAGCATGGCCACATGGCACAGGGAGGAGAGCGTCGGTCAGGAGCCCGCCGGCCACAGTCGGACATATTTGTGGTCGGCTCTCCTCGCTTGCACACTAAGCCTCGGCTCTGCGACTCAAGCTTCTGCTCAGCTTATTTGGAGTGTACGAGGGCTGCACGGTTTTGGAAAAAATAAATCTAATTGTGACTTTTCTAGAATATTTTGTGATTAGATTTGCAACATGTTTAAAAAGTAGGATTCTGTTCAGTTGTTCATTGTAAATAACTACAGGAGCATTAATATTTGAGAGAAAAAACTAAAATATGAACTGATAAACTAATACAAGAATCTCGTGAATTTCAGAACATGTTTGTAGAGGTCTAAACTAGAGGTACAGCATGATATTTCTATAAAAAGACAAGATATTTTGGTCTTTTCAGAGGACATTGTAATAACAAAACAATTGCAACCTTTGTGATTAGATAATGGCGTCAACTCACAATTCGATTTTAATTTGATTGCAATATATTGCGCAGGCCTTCGCCGTACTCTCTCTCACGCACTCCCCAGACCCAAAAAAAAACAGTTTACAAGAACAACCCAAAAAGACGCACTTTCTCCTCAGTCATTACAAAAACCTCTTTTCTTCCTTTCCCAGACTATTTATACCAGTTGATACAAGAGTCAGGATCGCCTCCCTTTGCAAGAGCAGAGGCCACATCAGCAAAGTGGTTCACCGCTGCCTAACTCACTCAGGCTAGAATGAATGACTTCCATCCACACAGGCAAACCAGGGCCAAGGGGAACACATACAGACTTGTTGGGTTTGCATGCTTCTTGGGGACATTACATTGACTTGCATTCATTTCAATCAGACTGACCATAACTTTAACCATAATCACTACTTGCCTAACCTTAACCTAAACCCTAACCTTAACCTATTTTACCTCATATCTGAACTTTAAACCATGTTGTTGATCTAATAATAAAGGATTTACATTATTGACATTATTATACCTGCCCATTCAGACACCGCCACCTTATTATTTACACTAGCTTGTGATCACAAATAGAAATGCGAAAGAATTGACTGAGCTGCAGCTTCACTCCCATCTTTTACATTTATAGTATAGTGTGATTCCGACAAAGATAAAAGACCCGGTAAGTGTCATCTTTCTTAATCTTAATCAGGTTCTGGGGACAAATTGATCCAATGTGATACTAGGTTCGACTATGATTTGTGACTCCTTCAAAACGGACTGCTTTTCCTTTTAGCCTAGTTTCGCTGTGCAGAAATAGAAGTTGGAGATCCGCAAGTGTCTCTTTTGGGGATATGATTCAATGGCTGTCCTCTTTGAGATGATTGGATTTGCTTTAGCTGCATGGGGGTGTGGTGAGTGTGTTTGAAACCAAAACAACCTTACTCAACCCACTTATATAATGCCTACCTTTTATTTATTATACCTGAAGATCAAATGTACATAATTGGTGTGATTTACGTGGACACGGGAAGGTTTTTATTGCCTGGGTTAAATGTGTTATTCATATTGATAGATCGCCATTCACACGTGCTAAATGCAGCGCTTGTGGTCTGCTCTCCAATTGAGTCATTTCTTCTTGTTGAAAAAAGGGGCTCATAAAAGCGGACTTTATGAGCGGAGGGTGGAATAAGCTACAGAGGCCTCACTCAGCTGTGCTTGCTCAGAGGCGGCGGTCTGTTATTTAGCGCATACACAATAAAAAGCACCTTATTAGACCTCCTTGTTTTTACAGAAGTGAAAGCAAAGGTGAGATACGCAGTGTTGGGAGGAATACTTTGAAATGTATTTAGTTACAGAGAGAGCCCAATGAGAGCACCCAGACTCCTTGTCATAGGCGCCCAGAGCAAATACATACACAACAAGTCGATTTAAAAGACATGGTCCAACCAATGTACTGGATTTAATCTGAATACTTAGATTATAGTGTAAAACTGTGATATAGGATTAAAACAGCTTTATGTTTGCGGCGTTTGCTATGTCTTTTTAAAGGTGCACTGTGTAACTTTTCTGCCATCTGCTTGTCTCATGGTGATGTCATTGTGTTCCACAGTATATATCTTGTATTTATTCATTTGCAGGTATTTTTATTTCTCAAAACTACCGCAAAGACATGCATTCTTACTGTGAGTGGGCCCACTTCTCCACAGATCTGACCTGTAACTTGGCCTGGTGATGTGGAATGCTTTTCTCAGTGAAGATAGTTAAATTAAATGCCATACTGTAGAACATTTCAGGAAAAAAACAATATCATCTACACGGAGTCAAGCAGGTGGCGGACCCTCTACTAGAAAAGCACCTTTAACACTAATTAGAGAAGGAGAAATCACTCTAATTTTTTCATACTAATAGCGTTAAGTTTAAAAGCTAAACTGCATGATCAAATACTACCATGTATTCCTTTGACATTAGGAACGTAATTGAAAAAGGTGTATTCTCGATATCGCCACGTGAAAGAGTAACTGCCCCCAGAATATAGTTAGTAAATGCATTTAGTTGTAGATAAATTGCCTGTCTGAAATCTGCTCCAAAGCACGTGAGGATTTGCTGTGCACTCAGCATTGAAAAGACCCAAACATACGGACCATACGAGTCTCAATAATTTTATTTATTTATTTATTTTTTATCCCCAATGATGAAACAAAGTAAGTCCCTGTAATTTCAACTGAGTAACACATTGCAAATGTGAAAGTCCCCAGAGAGATGTGTTACAGTGTATGTGATGCCAGGGAGTGTCTTGAGTGTGCAGTGAGTCTGAATGATGATAGAAGCCGACTGGCCACATTCTTACAATGCTTCTGGCTCGGTATCGTACTCAGCTGCACTCCTGGACTGTTCAATTAGCTTCATCTAAGGAACTCATGCTCTCAGTCCTGTCTCCTAATGTTACTACACATTACAATTTGTCAGTGCAGCTACGGGGTCCCATTCATCAGATAGGCTATTGGATTATTTATGAGTCTTATCAAATGGTTGAAAATGCTGGAGGACAGATGTTCACTGTAAATCAATACAGTGCGTGCAGCCTGAACATATGGTGCTGCACCTGATTCTTACCGTCTTAAAAATGTGAAAAACAGAACAAGTTCATTTTGACTGTTGAATCCAAAATTCTTCCCCTCTTTCCTAACGCATTCCTAGCATCCTCATTATTCACTGCGATGAGTTTATAAACACGTTTCACAACCTTCAGAAGTCATCACAGTAATGCTAACAACAACAAGCATGCTAACGTCGATACCTCCTGCCTTATGGAGGATAAAAATGCTTTATAATTATATGCAGACAGCACACAGTGATCACATTTTGAACCTAAGAGCAGCTTTTATAATATATCTGTACTGGGGCAAAAGCAAAACTTTATTATATAAAAAAAAATCAGGTAGAGCCCCTGTAAAGAAACATTTTTGGAGAGGCAGCGTTCCTTTGTGGTATGACCTTTTTTGGATGCCGCTCAATGCTAGTATCCATGGCAACGCAGGTGAGCAACTTTGAATACCTCACTGTATCCACTAGAGATTCATGTTTTGCCCTAAAGTCCAAGACATGAATCTTGTGTTAATTAAGACAAGAAAAGATGACACAGCCTTGTTAGGATAGATAAAAAAGAGGGAATTGACTATGTGGTGGTAAAAGCCCTAATTTGGGAGATGATATAATGTGAGTACACAAACATAATGCTAGCAGCTCTGTAATCCCTAACAGATTAGCAGACTTCATTACACAGTCCACTGCTCCCCAATCCACTGTGACAATACACGGGCTTTGATAGGGCTCGCATGAACACAATATGCCACAGAACAAAGGAAGAAGGATAAATATGTAGGTATTCTAAAATCAAATCAAAACTGACATTAGAGAGTCTAGTTATTAATATAGGTACATACTTATAATGTTCCCTTAGAGCAAAATGCCATGGCATTGTTACTCTGCAAAAGTGCAAATTTAGTTTGTTAAAAATTTTTATAAAAATACTGTAAAATAGACATCTACAGTTGAATTCTAATTTAGTATAGAAGGTCGTTTAAATACCAGTGTGCCCCCATGTGACATTTCATCTGGATGTACAGATTTTCTGTATAACTGTTTTGTGATATCTTTTTGGTTTCACATTGGTTACAGTTGTACCGTGTCCATAGATCCGGTCACCTGCCCCCATGCTGTCTGTGTGAGTGTAGTGTGGAGACGGGTGTGGTACAGATAAATGCAGTGTGTGTCCAGGAGGGACGTCCAACCATCTGCCAGAGGAATCCCCCTCTCAGCAGGCTTGTGTGTGTGTGTCTGTGTGTGTCTGTGTGTGTATGTATGTGTGTATGTGGGTGTGGTGTGTACTTGTTCAGGCTAATTATGCTACAGCAGCACTTATGCACTGTTTTACAATCTGTTTGACGGTCAGGACGACTCAGGAGGGCAGGGGTAGAGTCACTAAGTCTGCCAAGGGCACCAGGGATGGACTGTCTCATAGGATTGTGACAGGGTTGACTGCATCTGTAAAAAGTGATGATTACAATAGCAAAAACAAATGCTTTGTGTGGTGTTACTACACTCTTTATTTCATTTTGCTTTAAAGATCTTATTTATTGTCTCTCCTTGGACAAATGTGTCATTAGTAGTCATTATTTGGTTCAAATGGGGTAATCTGTAAATGAAAAAATAACAACATAATAACACTGGCTATATTTACACGCACACCAAACATCTGATCATGATCTGATTTGTGAAATGTAGTTCTGATAGTTCATCACATCTGTACAGGTTTTGTTACAAATTATATAAACACAGAGATATCTCTCTGTATTTGTTCTGGATTTGCCAGGCAAGTTGTCTGTATCTGCAGAAAGCATTTTATTGTCTTATGACAAGGAAGTGTGTGTTAGCATGCTAATTGGTGAAATGTAGTTCTGATAGTTCATCACATCTGTACAGGTTTTGTTACAAATTATATAAATTGGCAAATTAATGTGGGAAGGACTAAACTGAAAGAGTTATTATAAAATTCAGCCATACTTTGTCTTTTAAATACAACAGTTACTCTAAAAATCTGTTGATTAACTGAGGCATGTCACCAGATGTTTTTGATGATCAGAACATCAGATCTAATTATTGGGTTCTGATTATTCGAATGATCTGCTCCCCAGTCCAATCGATCGAGCCTTTCGCCCTCTGTTTTTGCAGTCTTAAATAAGACATTTCTGCCCTGGGGCTTGCATATTATAATTCACCACTGTGGCTTTCCTGACTACAGAGGTCCTCATGGTGTTTTTTATGGTTATGTATGGTTTTTTAAATCCATTCCAGTTCCTTTAAAGCCATAGTGTGGAACATTCCAGGTAAAAATTTCACATCCAAACAGCAGAACAGCGACCAGGATGGATTTCTAAAACATGATTTCATTTGAGTAATTATGGTGAGGAGCCCTGCAGGTAGCCATTAGACCTAAAGAGCAGGGCATTCATCACCAAAGTCCAAGATGAGATCATCAATTCAGCTGGAGTAGTGTTTTTTAGCACGTCATTGTTCATTGTGTCACATCTGTAAAGATCAGTCCAGAAACATTTGATTTACTGCCGTTTTTGTCTGAAAATATAGAAAATAAAATGTGTCTAGGCCTGTGTCTTCTCTCCACAGCCCTCAATATCAAAACATCTGAATGCACAGGAGACATTAAGAAAAAACCATCAGCTTTACAGATTTTAACCATTTTATAGTAGTTTCCTTCTCATTTACCCTACATCAGATCTAATTATTGGGTTCTGATTATTCGAATGATCTGCTCCCCAGTCCAATCGATCGAGCCTTTCGCCCTCTGTTTTTGCAGTCTTAAATAAGACATTTCTGCCCTGGGGCTTGCATATTATAATTCACCACTGTGGCTTTCCTGACTACAGAGGTCCTCAGTTGTAAGAGAATAAAACCAGCCACAGTGTCACCTTAGAGAAAGTCTTCTTCGCTCTGTCAGTGTTGAGGTTTGCTGCAGAGTGCGCGACGCGAGCAGGTGGTTTGTCTCAGATGACAAGAATTTGACGTATGTTTCAACTCGCAGTCCTTGTCAAAAATGCACCTGCTCCCTTTAACGGGCCTGCCTTTGAATCTCTGTTGACAAATACGAAGAAACTGTAATACCGGAGATAGCCAAACACAGCTTCCATTTCGCAGTGTGCTCTTTTTTAACAGCTTTGGTTTAGATGGGATTCAGACTAAATCCCAGTGAGGACAGGAGGGTTTTGGTCAAGGCTCTTGCTGTAATTGGTGGCCAGGTTATACAAGGTTACACCAGAGGAGACATTATGCAAAATCAACATGTTTTGCTTTCTCATTTACCCACTCAAAGTTGTACGTAGAGTGATTCATGCGTGTTTGAGGAATCTTTATTCTCCTGCAGTCAAGATGCCATTGCTCCAGAAATAGGATTCAGCTGCATTGCCTACCTATTTTAGTACACATTAAGAAAAAAATCTGCTGCTTGCTAACATCAACTCTAGCCATCTATAGGTGTACCCGTCAGCATGGTCCAGCAGTGCGGCACTTTGTTGTGATGACGTAAAGGGGCAGGTGGGAAAACAGCGCTGTAGTTTTTAAGAGGAAGTTAGAAGATTAATTTCTGTTATTAAATTGTTTTAAATAAATATTGCAATTAAAAATGTCCAAAATATGAAATAATGATCCATGGGTGTCATAGATTAGAACTGTATAGCAGGCAAAGCAGAATATATCTTCCTCAGTTTTATCTTTTTAAAATGCTGATCATGTCACTGCTCCATTTTTATGTTTCTCGTGTGTTACAATCTCCCAGACCGACCTGCCAACTTCACAGAAAGTCTGCACCACGCTGCCTCCCAAATCCAAATATTTTATTCCCTTTCCTCTTTCTTCCTCACACCAAAAAAGAGTCTTTGAAATCTTCGAAACCGAACTCATTTAAAAGTGTTGCTTCATGTTCACTAGTGCCTCCAATAAAATGAATAATTTAACCCAAATTGATCCAGCTCTGATCTGCTGAGTTCTCTGATGTTTACGGGTTGTTAGAATCTTTATGGGATTGTATAGTCTCGCTGTACAGAACACCCAGCTGTCCACATGTGTTTTGCATTGCACCTCTGGACTAGAGCCAGCTTCTGTTTACTGTATTAAAACGCATTAGAGGGATGCGCACTATGTGGATGGGCTTCATTCCTCTGTGAAGGCTCTGGGCTTATGAAGCAGGCTCGCGACTACTTCAAAGGCTATGTGGTTTCTCGCAGTAGAAGGCCATTATGTGAGTGACAAGTGCCTAAAGTATTACCTTCTTCGCTTAAGTGTTGCTGTAGAAGTTCCCATGGTTATTCATTATAGTTTACTTACCCAAATGTTTGTGTGTTTTGTTTATTGGTTTGTTGATTTATTAGATTTTGTTTTCTTCAAATTAGTTTTCATTTTGTATTTTGTTACAATCTCTTATTTCGTGATTGTGTGCAAAGTTCAGCTGCATTAAGAATTGTCAAAAAATGTTTCCCCGGATATTACTCAACTCTAAAATTCAATTCAATTTTAATTATAGCATATTTAAAACAACTTCAGCTGCCCAAAGTGCTTCACATAAAAAGTTATCAAAAGCAAATATACAGATAACACAACACGTAGTCAAAGAACAATAAAACACCAAAATATCCTCTCTAACTAGTATTAAATGCCAGGGAGAAGAGGTGGGTTTTCAGTTTAGTCGTAAACTGCAGTAAAGACTGTGAGGATCTGACAGGCAGAGTCAGGTTGTTCCATAGAACTAGTATCAAAAGTAGATACTCATTTGAACAAGTATTGATACTCAAAAACTAGGACAGAATTTGACCTTGAAACCACATGCTAAAATGAAAAAAGTATATCTATTATTTTGTGTTGAAGTGTACTTTCTATCATCAAAATAGTGGCAGTATCGAAATTGTTATCAAGCCTGTTTCTTAGTATCAAAATCATGTTTGAAATTTGAACATTGGGACAACACTAACTGCACTGAAAGCTTGTTGTACAGAAGGGAATTTGAATATAACAGCATTATTACAGATCTTTCCCATTATCATCTGTGCCAAAAGTTTCTGCCTTCGCCATGTTCCTTTGTTGATGCCCGCTTAAAATACCCAAGTAATTTACATCTTAAAGACTCACCGCTACATCATCGCAACCGTTTATAACACATCCGTGCCAACCAAGACCACTTAGCCGACAGCACACGCACTTTGGGGATGTTGAATGAATGATGGGCTTTTAGTACACTCTATCTCTCTCATATCCACAGCGGGATACTTCTAAGTAAAGACTGTATTAATTTAACGTTGTTTGTGTGGTCAGTATAACTCATCTAATGCTCTCTTGTGTTCACAGGCGTGGTGCAAGACATCCAGAAGCACTTCGACAAGACAGACAGCGGGGTTGGCCTACTGCAAACAGGTTAGTGCTTCTTCTTAATTCTCTGATTACTAAGAACTTACTAAGGCTTACGAGGTACTGCACAATAACACTGCCAAAAACTACACTCAGAGGAATCAATGGAGGTTCAATACTTTCAAGTTACTATGGTCTCATTTAGGCTCATAACACAGTCCAAGTTCATCTGTATAACAGCACGTTTTATAAACAAGATCGTTTCGAAAGTGCTGCACATAAGAGCAAAACAAAACTAAAATTTTCATTGCATTTTTACAGTTTTCCATTAAGCACACTCGTTTCGTCTCATTATAGATACACAGAGGCTTTTTCACTTGTAGAGGAGGGCAGAGTGATCCTATATGTTTAACTCATATTGGTCAATCATGATTTCTGATTCAGTGTTACTTATTAAAACAAATAAAAATGGATTTTGAGATTCATTTCCTGAGCATAAACATTACATACTTTTAATCAGTACCAAAGTTTAATTTATTTCTCCAAAGTCTGAACTCTGCTCCAAACCACATGCTGGCTGTAGACCTCTTGATTAAAAAGACACAAGCATGACGTTTATCAATGACTAAATCTCAGTTAATACTTGATTGATTGCACAGCCCTTTACTTTCAAATTCATTTCAAAATAACATCACATAATAACCGCATAATGTACCTTTTTCGGGTTGGTTTAGCCAGCATAACTTTATCCACACAGCAGCTCAGTTGGTGCTACTGAGTGTTCGTCCTTTGATCCGAAGGTTGGCAGTTTGAAACCCGCTCTTGACATAAAAAACATGATTGGTTGAGCGGTCAGATCCACTGACCCACAGGTTGGTGGTGCGATTCCAGCTCCCACAGATGAATACTGTCATTGTGTCGTTGGGCAAGACACTTAACCCACCTCACCCCCAGTGTCTGCGTGGGTGGGTGAGTGGTTCCTTGATGTAAAGCGCTCTGAGTGCCTTGAAGGTGGAAAAGCGCTATATAAAAATGTGACCAGGTCTCATTTACCATCGATTCATCTGAGTTTATGGCTAGCACCTAAAAGTACATCTATGACATCTTGCAAACATAACTAAGTAAGTACATCCCAAGTACATATAAGAGATGAGGCTCTGCGACTGTTTGCACCAATATTTGTTGGTCTATAACTGTGCACTTATTTTGAAAAACAAACTCTAGCCTGGTCGAGGTTGGCAGGCAGCGCTGACCCCATAGCCAGGAGCAGTAGCAGTAATAGCAGTAACAGAAGCAGTAGCAGCAGCAGCTTTGGAGGTCAATAGCAAAGAAAACAAAAGTGCACCACTGTGGGACTCTATATATTTACATCGTGTATGTTCACTGCCTTAAGCCCACAGTGCAGGGCTGGGTTTCCTGTTACACTTGTATGAATTTACCTTTTGGGGAGATAGACTGCACAACTCTCAGGACAGGGCACAGTCTTGTCCCCCCTCTGCACTCAACCCCATTCAAACACCAACAAACTCCAACTCACACAAAGTCCCATTGAGCCAAAGCAAAGTGGTCCGGGAGAGAGGGGGAAGAATACAGCCCAGTGTTTCCTCGCCACGTCATGTTTGTTGACTAACTTTAGTGAGCTGAATCGGGCCTGAAAGACAAAAATACCCACTTGCTATATTTGATGTTGGTTTTGCAATGAATGAGTTGTTTTATCGCTGGAAAAATGCTGTTCTAATGCGCAGGCTTAGACAAATTGGACCAAGGTGTCTGAGCATTAAATAGACTCAGTGTAAATCCTTTCCCAAAGCAAGTGCAAATTCATTCATTCATTATTTTGTTAGGTCATTTTTGCTACTATACTAGATCATTATTTACTATATCATTATAGCACTGGCATTGGAATAAAAGTAACTGTTTTTCTTACTAAGTTATCATAATACATTTAATCTTCTTACGGACAGGAAAATGAGAAATCGTCAGTGGTGGAACGTAACAAAGTAAAAGTAGTAAAATACTACTAAGTAAGTATAATTTTTAGGTATCTGTACTTTTAAGTACATTTTAAAGTGGATACTTTTTACTTTTACTTCACTACATTTGAGAGCAGGTATCTGTACTGTACTACATTTTTGAACTGGAGTATTTTTCATTATTGTTTGAAACCTGCTGAAAAGGCTGAAGGTTTATTTTTAACACGTTCATAGTTTGCCCAAAAATAGACAAATAAAACAGTTAGAAAAAAACAACTGATTCAGTTGAACAAAATTCAGCACAAATCTGTTTCAAAATCATTACATTTGAAGTCTTATAAGACACAATATGCACAAAATACTTTTACTTTTTACTCTTTAAGTAGATTTTTTCATATGATACTTTTACTTGAATATTTTTTTGCTCTGGTATCTGTACTTTTACTTAAGTAACAAAATTGAGTTCTTCTTCACCACTGGAGATTGTTGCATGTAAAACACCTAGAACAATAAGATTAATATATTTATTGAGGAAAGGGACAATTGTACAGGTGTCAAAGTTAATGTAATTATATAACAGTTAATCAGCCAATGAATCAATCAATATAACTTTGTCCCCACAATGTGCAGTTAAAAATAAAAATAGAATAACTCAAACAAAAAGCTCTCAGTGCAGCTTAGTATGCAAAGTATGAAATTTAAACTTCTCACACAAGTGTAAAAAGGCAAGAAAATGCTCTCTGGACTTATTTCAAAAGTCTGACCAAAGCAAAACCTGAAGGTGGGAGAAAGACGTTATTATTATTTAGTCAGCATGGAGCTTGCATCTGTAAAAACATGTCTACTCTTTGAGCTACCAGACGTTTTGCCCTGACTGTTTTGTTCAATAGACCCAGGAAACCGTAAAAGTACTTTCAGATTTTAATTCTGTTTTGATTGGATCATTGTACCGCTTAGACACATTCTCCTAGACGACTTCCACTACGTGTTTATGAAATGGAACGCCTGACGGTTGATTCTCACCCTGGTCCCAGCCGGGCAGGACTCCACTTGGCCCCTGATCTCCGGGCCAAATCCCCCCCTCACACCACACATCCCCTCTCATACCTCGCCCCTCTCTCCCCCTCCCCTCGCCCCTCTTTCCCGCCTCCTCTCTCCCCTCGCACGGGTCTGAGGAATGTCCAGGTCTGGAGCTGTGAGGGCGGCTCGCTGCAGACAGACGGACCTGGGTGTGAGGGAGAGGTTAAAGGGGTGACGTCATGCCTGTTTGTCAGTTCAAATGTTTGCTGTGTAGAGCCTTGTGTTTGTGTTAGTAATGATTTAAGTACGGCTAACTTAAACTGAGCGTAATGTCATTTTTGGAGATTAGCATTAGCATTAGCCAATGGACAAAGATTAGAAAATAAAATAATCATTAGTCTTGCACTAAGCAACATTTCTGGTGGAGGGTCTTTTTTGCCTGTAATGTTCACCACTGTAAGGCAAGGCAAGTTTATTTGTATAGCACAATTCGTACACAAAGTAATTCAAAGTGCTTTACAGAATAAGAAAAACATTAAAATCACAATACATAAATAATCATAACTAATCATAAAATGAACATTAAAAGAGAATAATAAAAACCTTTCAGTCATATGCACAGCTAAACAGCTACATACACTATCAAGCAGGTGACGCCTGAAGGCCAAGTTAGATGTCAGATCTGTGGAGAGACAACCCAGGCAGTGTTGTGCAATAAAAAACATCAGTTATTGGTAAATCCTAGATAGATTATTTTAATGTCATACTGAGGAATATTCCGAGTGAAAACATCTCCATGGGTAAAAGCAGGTGGGCCTCTTCCAAAGAAGTTACATAATGTATTTTTCTCTGAACTCAAAACAATGGCAGTGTATTATTTGGCAAGTTTATTAGTATAGCACAACTAGTATAGAAAGTAATTCAAAGTGGTTTAAGAATAAGAAACACATTCAAATCACAATACAAACAGTTTGTAGTTCTGGCCCAGTACTGAAGAAGCAGCTTGGATGAGCAGCGAAACGTCTTCACTCCTACAACTTTTTGTCCAGTTGACAGATTTTATATTTTTCTTTTACTATGGATCAGACCTGGACGACTGTGGGATTACACACAATACAAACAAATCAAAGTATAAATAATCATCATAAAATTAACATTAATTTTGTTGTGTGTTGTATTAGTTGTTTGAAGTGACATTGTTGGTACAATTTTAAAATTAAATTTTCTGTTAGCCTTGATATTTTAACCTCAATTCTCCATTCTCCAAGTACCGTTCTTGAACTCAATAGTTATGCAATAAATCCCTGCACAGGATTATTGTTTGTGTCACCCACATATCTCCATCCCACGACCTCCCCCATGGGTGCACAATCGCTCCTTCTCGGAGCACCTGCAGACCAGCCTTCTGTCCTGTCCACCTGGGAGCTCAGACTGCAGGCGTAGGTGTTTTACAGCCTGTGCCAGGTCACCTCACACATATGAAAAAACACATCCCCTGACCCCAGAATCCAAGTCTTAAAACAAACATAAGAATGAGTCAGAACTAGGCTTGTCAAAAGTATCAAAAATCAGATACTAGTTGATACTAAAACTACGAAACTAGATACTCATTTAAGCAGGCAATAATATAAAAGAAAGTACTACAATTTTATGCTGAAAATGACATTCTTTTGAGTATCTATTCCTTTGTATCAAAATCAAGTTTGAAATTTTAGTATTGTGACACTAACACTAGTCTAAAGTACTGCACAGGACTTGGACACAGGTCAAAAGAACTACTGGAATAAAAATATTTCCCAGATGACCAATGCTTGACATAAGAAATCTAGGTTAAGCTTAAGGAAATCCTCAGCACTGTTTTTGTTTGAAAAGCAGTGCCTCAAAACGTCTTTCCAAGTCAGCACAAAATACAGTACCGGTTAATTGTGTTTTGATTTAAATTCACTCTAAATTAATCATGTTTTTAAAAGACTTTTTTCAGGTAAAGAAAACATTGGGTTTTCTTACACATTTTCCTCTCACTGGTTGGAGGTGTTGGAGAAAACCCAGAAGCAAAATGACTCAGAAAGGTTGAGCCAAACTCGTGTTTACCTTGTAGCCTTTGAACTTCTGCTACTGCGTGAACTTTGCCCTTTGCCCTCAGGCAGCCAATGGTAGTCTATAGAAATCCTCAGAGGACTTATACAGGCACATGCACAAACACCTTCTTAGAAAACAGTATACAATAGAACGAGAGGTGGACGATGTGCCAAAAATCTATATCATGATTTTCTGAGAGCCAGATCCAAATTTAGATTTCATCACGAGTCATGTGAACTTAGAGAATTTATATTGCCTTGGCAGGTAACTACAGTCATCACTATGGAACAGCCTCCCTCTAATTATCAGATCCTCTCAGTCTTTAACACAGTTTGAGACTAGGCTGAAAACCCACCTCTTCTCCTGGCATTTAATACTAGCTAGACAGGATATCTTTGTGTTTTATGGTTCTTTTCCTATGTATCGTGTTATCTGTATATTTGTATTTTGTTGACTTTTATGTGAAGCACTTTAGTCAGCTGAAGTTATTTTAAATATGCTATATAAATAAACTTGAATGGAATTGAATCAGCTTCTTCTAAAAATTCACACTTTATTGCAATTGGTCAAATTCACCTGTCGCTCCCTCAGCATCAGAGCATTGACCAGACTGACCAATAAGGAAAAAAGTGTCTTTGTTTAAACGTAGAACTGCATTCAAGAGAAAATGTATGAGTCATGACAGAATTATTTTAGTGAAATGGTTTATTTTGTTAATGCTATAATGGAGAACTTGAATGCATTCAGACACAGTTTATAAAGAGGGGAAATTGTAAAGTCATGACATCAGAGTATTTGCCAAAGCACTGGTCATCTCTAAAGACCAGACCGTGTGTTCAGTTTCACCATCATCATTACCACTGACCCATGTGTTTTCAGTGAACAAATAAACAGACTCAACAGGCCTTTATACTATCTTCTAAATATAGTATTAATAACAGTGTACTTTAGTGTAGTATAGATGGGAATTTGCTCAAGAAAGGAGGAAAACAATATTTTTTAAAAGCAGTGTTAGACAAAGTAAAGTAAATTAGTAAATTGTAAGCCTTTGACAGCTTTCAAATGCCACTTACCTGTTTTTGCAAATGGACTCTTATATAAAAACTAACCATGTATTAAGTAATAACAATAACGTGTGCTTTAAAGTAATCCCAGCCCCTTTACTCTAGCTGGCATGGCTAATAGCTTCTAAGGTCGTACAAGTTCTCAAACCCATTTTACACTTAAGCTCGTATCTCAAGACAAGTGGAAAATACTTGGTGTCCTTTAACTTATTTCCTTACACAAGTGTCTAGGCGTGGTTCTTTCTTAATGTTTGTGTGCGTAAGAATGCAGTGTGTATTTGTCAGTCTTCTCTATGGGCCCCATCCGTCAGTAGCATCCAGACAGGTCCTCACCAACGCTGTCAGGTCTACACACAAGTCTATACACACACCTTCCTCTGGGAATGACAGGCTATAGGCACTAATGGCCCCTAGGCTGCTGCTATCCCAACACACAGCTGCACATGGGACCACTCCTGAGGCTGCGAAGGGGGGCAGAGGTTAATGCCAAAGGTAGGATTGAAAAGAACTCACCTGGATGGTATTACGTTTGGCTTCGGGACTCGAGGATCCTTTGTTACCAGTGTGAGAGCAGGTTTTCCCCTCCTGTTAACATGTGAAGGTTATTGTATGGAAGTGCTCAGAGGCAGATCAGCGCTAATGAGTTGAATTATCTCCGTAATGAAAGCTGGCATTATAATTATCCTTTCAGCTCGGAGTGGACTTAGGGGTCGCTTGTGTGTGCAGTGAGAAGATGGAATATGACTCAGGGGTGTGCAAAGTGTGGCTCGCGGGCCAGTTTGCACCATTCAAGATTTCATATGGCCCTTAGTTTCATTGATACTCCAGACAGTATAGGAGCAGTCTGGAGTATCCTCAGTGTTGTTTTTGTGAAGCTGGAGACATGGTTGAGTTTAGGTGAGTTTGACAGTTATTCTCGCTGTGCTGTATTAGTGTGTTCATGTTATTCTATGGTTATGATATTTCAAAACTCATCCAATTAAAGGAACTGTAATGACTAGCGACAGTAGCTCAGTTGGTAGTGTTCATCCTCTGATCAGAAGGTTGGCGGTTCGAAACCTTTATTTATAAAAATCTGTTTTATTCCTTTTTGTCATTCTGATAATGTTGTTGTCTTTGCTGTTGAACTGTCTTTTGGAATGTGTTATAGAGTCTGTATATTTAGTGATAACAGTGATCAAAATATGATTACGATTATTTCAATTGGCGATTAATCACAATTATGCAATCAGTCGTTGCAAGCCTACAGGAATTATCAATATGTAATGGTAGACTGAAACTAAGCTTGTCTAGCCAACCAACGAGTTCATGTATCTGCTGAACAAGATGCTATTTTTGTCTCTGATTGAAAAGTCCAGCTCAGCACTGCCTAATCACTCTGCAACATTATAGGTATAAGTGAGATATGCCCTGGTTAAATGTCTGTCTGTCTGTCTGTGCCCCTTCAATGCAAAAGGACACCGGCCCACACACACATACACACATACATATATAGACCTAACATGGTGTCAGTCTGCTATTCCACCACTATGGGATCTGCGAGGAATGGGGCCACAGGTGTTGCTGCAGCCGAGGCCAGACTTATGAAATGAACTCCAAAATATTTACATCCAAATGCCACGCAAAGAGCTTTCGGCTACAGCTACAAAGGCAAACCCAGTAATCGTCTCCATGTTTCTGCAAAGGAATGATGTGTTTGGGCATTTTCAACGAGAACTATGTAAAGTGTGGTGAGCTGTGTAAGTTTGTGTAGTCTTGGGCAATCTAACATTATGGAAGAGTGACAGGCTTTGGTAACAATAATAAAATAGTACTGGGTGTTCTATAGTAACCTTTTCCCATCTGCATTAGCCAACTTTAGCAAGATCAATGGAATTGTATAAATTGCCTATATAGCAGTAGTAGTAGTAGTAGTAGTAGTAGCAGTAATAGTAGCAAAACAAAAAGTACTTACAACTGGTAGAGCTTCAACTATTAATTGCAATAATAGTGACAAGTAGACTAATACAATCATAATTGTGTTTTGATAATTGTTATCTGGACATGACCTTTTATAACAAAAACACTGGAATTATTAAGTCAAAATCTCATCATTTCAGATTTTCATCAATAACGGTAAATTGTCACATTTTTATATAGCGCTTTTCCACCTTCAAGGCACTCAAAGCTCTATACATCAAGGAACCACTCACCCACTCACACACACATTCACACACGGGTGTACACAGACACTGGGGGTGAGGTGGTCTTGCCCAAGGACACAACAACAGTATTCATTTGTAGGTGGTCTTCCCAAGGACACAACAACAGTATTCATTTGTGGGAGCTGGATTCACACCGCCAACCTGTGGTTCAGTGGATCTGACTGCTCTGTGATGTTTATGTTATGCTACTGTCACTTTATTCGTAAATATTCTCTATTTAGAAGCCTTCAGTCACTTTATTTGGTTAAAAATGTATTTGACAATTCTCGATGTATAACAGAAATCATCATTTGACTAGTCTACTACTAAAATATTTGTTCCTTACTAACTTGAGCTAGATCTAAAACTGCCTCTTGGCCTGGCTTTACACTTGTCATCAGTTGAAGTATATTATGAACATGAACTTTACTACCTAGCAACCAAATGAGTTTATGTGTGGTGGTGATCCGTAACATCTCACTCCCTCCTCCCTCTGCGGAGTCCTGCTATCAGTGCTTGATCAGCTGTTTTGGCCTATCACATTTGCTACTATTTTGTCTCTCTCCCTCTATCCCTGTGTCTCTCTATCAGCGGTCTGCCAGCTGCTGTTGTCCTGCAGTGCTACCTTAAAGTGCCTATGAGAGGTTAGACTACTCATTTCACTAGTAAAACATTATTAAAATCAAGGTTTTACTAAATATGTTGCCACGTTTTTGTTTTTTTATTTTTTATATTGGTGAAATCTGCTATTTTACTTCTTGGTTGGACATGGGGAGAAGATGTGACAGACATTGAGGCAACTCCATAACTGTTACCGAAATGTTATCAAGGGCCAAAATCTGTCTAACTTACACAATAGCTATGATTTGACTAATACAAATAAAAAACAACACCTTTATTTTGTTAAATGCCAGAGGTTTAATTGGCCAGAAAAATGCCTTCGTTGTGCAAACATTGTCCCTGCGTTATGGAATTCTCTGTGTTGAGGGCATAGGTAGAAGTGTTCCATTTTATAACTCAATGCTACTTCCTGTATTTTTGTATGTTTTATCTCAACTTTGTTCTACAACCGTAAAACTATGATACATATTTACTACAGGTACTACCTCACCAAACTAAGTAATATTTAGAAAAACATGAAATCCGGTCACTTCATTTTGGGAGTGAAATGGAAGTTGAAGGGTTGGCCACCTGTGACTTTTTGTTTTCAGTCATGCATGGTAGTCTGATCTTTTACACTATTGATTCCCCAAGCCAAATAATTGCATTGGGACAGTGTTCTAGCAGTGGGATAAGAATAGAAGGATGACCTGATGGTGCGGCGACATCATAGACCCCATGTGTGTGTGTTTCTATGGCGGTGGACTGTTTTTATAGGCCAAGTCTCAGTGGAGGGCAGCTGTTCGGTGATGATTGGCACCGTGCGCCCCTTATTTCCTTCCCCCTCACTTCCTGTCCGCAAAAACCAGCATGTCTGAGTGACAGGATTTCACAGACCATTAACCAAGCATGCCCCTAACCTGCCACTTTTACTGAAAAATACTGTTATTTTACCAGATATTTTAGTATGCTAATGGTATTCTTGGTGATATTTTTACTCCCTGCTTCTGTGAATAGCAATCGATACGCTCTCACGGTTGCCACGGGAGGCTGAAACGAATCAATCAGTAGCCTGCAAACATGCCACGCCCCTCTTTGTCGACGGCAAGTGCTCCATTGAAACTACACCTACAAGGTCAAAGCAAGAGGCCATTGATCATTAAAAGCCCCTGTTTTTCAAACCCATTACTGCTAATAACAAGGATACAGACGTCTACTCAGAGACAGAGGAGGGTCCCTGTCACAGCAAATGTGGGCTTGTCATTAAGGGGCTGCTCTTGTACTTAGAGCAGGAAATAGGCTCTCCTCACTTCTTTACACTGAAGTTGAAGACATGGCATCTGAGATAAATGGCTCTAAGGAGAAAATCTATACTCATTGGTTTGTGTCAAGATGAGCAATTTTCCAACATAGTCTGCTATGAGGTTGAGGCACTGAATGTCTCACAGGTAATCCTTAGCTGGCCATAAGTTAAAGGTGCATTCTGTAACTTTTTTGATGGATGGTCTGCCACCTGCTTGTCTCCATAGAGATGTTATTGCTCAGAAACTTTGACAGTAGGCCATTAAAGTTATCTTTCCCCGTGGAGACAAGCAGGAGATGAAACCAAGCAAAGCTACAAATCAGATCTGTGGACAGGCGACACAGCTAAAAGCAACAATGTATGCTTTTCAATGTATTTTTGAGCAATAAAATGTGTACTTGAATAAAATGCAGAATAGAAAAGTTTAAGGCCATACTGTGGAACATTCCATTCTAAGCAATAACATCTCCATGGAGACAAGCAGGTAGTGAGGCCCCTTTTCATAATTTCGTTACATAACACGGCTTTTAAAAACGTCGTTAACATTTTACAGTTAAACAAATATACTGCCTGTACAAAATTATCATAATTTTTCCCACATAATGCACATGAATGCTGTCATTGTGTCCTTGGGCAAGACACTTAATCCACCTTGTCCTCAGTTATTAAAAAGAACTGTGAGCACCTTTAATTAGTCATCAATGTAGAAACCAAAAGTATGAATAAATCTCCATCAAATATGTGAGGAATGCTGAAGAGTACGTAAGGGAGAGAGTTTCCGACACAAAGGTAAACTCTGAGCCATTCAGGCCAAAGTTATGTGTCGCACCCACCTCTGGCAGTCCCATTCATCGTTAGACGAAGAGAAGCCACTGCCACTCCTGTCTACCGCTCTACATCTGCTGGGAAATAGTGCATCAATACCTCCTCACTTAATTAGAAACATTTATTTTCATTGTTATGTAATTTAGGTGTGTTTTATGTTTTATATTGCCAGGGTTCTCCCTTTTTTATGTGAACTTTAAAAAGCCAGATTTTGTTAATGCGTTTCCATGTTAAATCCTAAATTAGACTTGATGAGGTCAAGTTTTTATCTTGACAGTTTATTAAGTAGTTTTGTTGTAATATAGGCCTAACTGAAGATACTGTGTTAAAAAGTATAAGGTCGCAATAATATCTCCATCACAGTCTGCTAATTAAAAAGAACCAATACTTTTGACGTATCCTAAACTACGCTCTGTAATGTAAATAACCATAAAAAGCTCAGTCTCATATTGTCACTTCCGTCTTCAAACCCCATAAAAATTCTTGTTCCTACAACCACATAACCAGCCAAATGCTTTTCAACCTGAGTAATACCTGAGTGAGCTCATTCAAAACACCTAGTTATTTCCTCATAACCAAAACACAGTTCTGCCTGCATAAGCCATTAAGCATTGTCATAATTACATAAAGGGCGTTTTAAGATGAAGTATACAGAATGTGGTTTTGCCAGATTTTGTGGGAGGTGCGATGGATTAGCAAACCAGCTGATACACTTTTATTTTCCCATGGGTTTGTGTAGAAGGAAGACATCTTTGTACTGTACGACAGGGCGTCAGTTTTCTTTCCTGAGAAGGGTTAATACATGCCTGAAGTGCCATGTGTAGTCTGTCTCTGATGAGTTCTTTGACAGCGGTATGTGGACTTCAGTTACATCTTCAAATTACCCACTGACATTTTCACATTTGAATAATGAGTTTGTGGTTTGTAGTCATTTATATTTGCACATTAACAGACAAATGCATTGTCTCTTTCCACGCCCCTACCCTTCATTAAAGCTGCATTATGTAACTTTTCTAGGTGATCTAGGTCACCTGCTTTTCTCCATGAAGATGTTTCTGCTTTGAGTGTTCCATAGCATGGTATTAAACTTATCTTGCATGTATTCAATTACAGGTTTTATTGGTAAAAAACATATTCTTAATGTGAGCAGGGTCGCCTCTCCACAGATATGACCTGTAACTTGACCTGGAGGTGTTCCTCGCTGGTCTCCATGGAGATAGATGGTAAATTGTCACATTTTTATATAGCGCTTTTCCACCTTCAAGGCACTTGAAGCGCTTTACATCAAGGGACCACTCACCCATTCACACACACATTCATACACCAGTGTACACAGACACTGGGGGCGAGGGGGGTTAAGCGTCTTGCCCAAGAGCACAACAACAGCATTCATCTGTGGGAGCTGGAATCGCACCGCCAACCTGTGGTACAAACACTTTACCAACTGACCTACTGTCGCCCCCAAGATAAGTTTAATGCCAGATTTTGTAGCAAAGGCAAAGCAATAACATCTCTATGGAGACAAGTGGCGGGCCCTTCAACTGAAAAGTTACATAGTGGTCTTTATGGAAGTAAATTTTGTAGTAGCCTCAATAATTATTATAGTGGCTGAAAAAAGTATGGTTTATAAAAGAGAGGGGTTAAATATCCATCTATTAATTTGCAAAGTGACTATAGTGCATAATGCTATCACAGCTGTTATGTTGAGGTCTTGTTTACTGACATGCAAAGTTTGCCCTTGATACTCAGCTCAGTTGAATCGCCTACACTTCCTTCACAGAAATAGCTTTGTCATGACAGAAAGGCCAATAGACACAGGTGAGGAAGGCGGATAAACAACAGGTATCGCGAGGGAAGTGCTGAGTTTGTGTAGGCCGAATATTTGATAAGTGCTGACAACCAGGAACAGGCCCGGGCGACACTTTGAGCTGCTGTAAATGGCTCTAAATGACAAGACGTTTCCAGTAGACAAGCGCAGACTGGCAAACTCTTCTCCCATTTCTCTAATTCTGTCTGCAGTGAAATTGGGTTAGAGCGTCTGTCCACTCTGTCAGGTTTCATGAGGCAACTGACAACAAGACACACTGCAGGAATACACAAAATTGCAACGTAGGGTGGTGCGTGTTCAAAATAGTGTTGTCATGGTGCTGAAATTTCAAACTCGATTTCGATAGTAAGGAATAGACTCGATACGCAATACCGACTCCGATACTAGTTTTAATAATGATTAGTATCTGATTTTCGATACTTTTGACAACCCTAGTTCAAAATGTGACATTTTGACGACTTTTGCCCTTTCAAATGATAGATAGAAAAGATAGATGAATATATTTTGTTTTAAATTGTTGCTATGACAACGATGCTTGGTTTTCATCACTCTAGAACCCATGGACAGAAGTAGAATACAGATCTGTCCAGTAAAGTGCAACATGCAGCAACATCCAGTGACCCTGATGTGAAATCATTTGAAATCTGCTGTTCTTTTTGGGAGAGCTAACATTGTTTTTCTGACAATAATACTGCTAAAATAGGGCACTGAGAAAAGAAAGTTAGTAGTTTCAGAGTGATGAAAATCTGGCACTGTTCCCATAGCAATTAACAATTTAAAATAAAACTTCTATCTTTCTATCTATCTTTTGAATAGGAAATTTGTCAAAATGTGACATATAATCTTAAAGCTGAAACCCATTTAGAACGGTCAAAAGTCAAAAGAATCAAAAAGTCAGATACTAATCGTTATTAAAACTAGTATCAAAACTAGATACTCATTCAAGCAGGTATCAATACTAAAAAAAATCACATTCAGAGGATAGAAATGAACCTTTCCTGAATAGCTTTAGAATGATTTTGAGCTGTATCAGAACAAGTATAAGATCATATAAACTAGAATATGCCCACAATTACTATTTTGAATTGGCAAAAGTACCCAAAATGTCACCAATAGAGAGGAAGCTGACACCCAATAGAAAGCTATACCGTTTTCAACCATGTACCAATGACATTTGTTGTGAATTCAAACGAATATTATAAACTTGATTGAATAATTTGCTTTTGTTTCTAATACCTGTTATATTTGGGGTCTAATAGAACATAGTTAGTTATATGAAATTAGGTTTAAAGTTTGTAGACCTGCATAAAGATATATATTTGTCATATAGAACATTTAAGTATCCAAGTATCCAAACGCTGTACCTTTAGGAGTAACTATTGAATAACTCTGAAATATCATTATCACATCATCACCAAATCCCATTCCTGTCAGAAGTCTTATTTGGAGGAAGCAGCTTATCCGATTTTAATCCCTTCAAGATGGCATAATAGGTTTGAGTGTGTGAGTGGATTATAGGGAGTGTGTGAGAGTAAATATGGACTTTTGCACAATACAAAATGATCAAAATGTGAAATATTGAGTCTTTCCAGTGCACAGTTGGGTTCTTGGTGTTTCACAGGGAAACGTGAATATCAGCTATGCTTGCATCTGCTTCCCTGGATGGTCTATTCACTGTATTGAATCATAGACCAGTGAGTCATCCTAAGTGGTATTGTTATAATGCGAGCCAATCAAACAGAGCCTGGACGTCCGGTGTAGAGCCCCCTCATTGTGTACTGTGTGGGGGGATGGACTACAGGCCCTCAGGTGCAGATTTGTATTCAATTTAAGCACAGGTTTTTCCACAAATAATGAGCAGGCCTAGTGTCATTTTTGGGTTTTAGTGGTTAACTGCCATCAATAAAAGATTCTCATACAGCAAACCACATGAAACGGTATTTAGCTAAGCATTCACTACTCAGGTGTGGCTTTCTCAGCTGCAGATTTTTCTCACACTTTGAGTAGTGTGTGTCTATATTTGTTTTGAATGCCAAATTAAAAGGTTGGCAAAAGGATCAACACCCAGATATCAATACTCGTTTGAAAAAAAACACATAAAACACAAAAATTGGTCCTTTCCTAAATAGTTTTAGAATGATCTTGATCTGTATGAGAACTAGCATAAGACCACATGGTAATATAACAAACGTATGATTAGTTTGGGTTGAAAATTACAGTCTATGGTCTAGAAAAAGATTTTGGTATCATGCTTTTTCCTTAGAATCGAAATCAAGTTTGAAATTTTAGTACTGTGCCAATACTAGACCAAACAGATATAAATCTTGCTTTTGAGAATGACAACAGCTGTTTTCTATAACCTAATTTGGAAAGAAATTTTTTAGACAGTTTCGTTTTGAGCTGCAGTAAATATACTCCACTTCCTTTTCAAAGCTATACTGTATATTGGGAAAAATCTATTTCTAAACATGTCGAGGTCTCTCAAAGTTCCTCAGACACAGATTCAGCATGAGTCACCTCCGTCTCACATCACCGTGACGACAAACTTCATTCAAACTCCAGAAAACATCTAACACCTTCAGAGCTGCTGCCACTGCTTTTGTTTCACTGTGGAATGTCCTGAGACTCTGGTAACTGATGTAATTTGCTTACTAAGGGAGCGACAAATATGCTCAGAATTTCAATGGGGATTTGGACAACAAGGGCGGCGCTCGTATCTGTGGAGGACTGTGATCTGAAATTAGAATAATTGTGTTGCTTTTCTCTAAATACCTCCAACATAGGATAATTAATATTTAGCATAACATTGTACACTTCATTAGTTTTTTTAGTGTATCTGCTGTGTTTACATGGACACCACATTTCTGATCATTATCTGATTTCTAGAGTTATCAGATTATTAAAATGCAGTGGTGGAAGGTAACAAAGTGCAAGTAGTAAAGTACTGTACTTAAATTTTTATGTATCTGTACTTTACGTAAGTAAATTTTCCAGTGGATACTTTTTACTTTTACTTCATTACATTTGAGTACTGTACTTTCTACTGCACTACATTTTTGAACTGGACTGAAAGTGAAAAGTACTTTTCATATGATTTGAGGGGTTATTTTTACCATGTTTATGGTAACATCCTGACTAACGTTTTCAAGTTCAAGCAAGAAAAATTTGGAAATTGATTCGTATTGTTACTGCTGACCAAAATATATATCATTTTTGAGTCAATATCACTACATTTAACGTTACATTTAACAAATTAACAACACTTGTGTGAAATACTTTTACTTTTTACTCTTAAAGTACACAACAAGTAGATTTTTTCATGTGATACTTTTACTTTCACTTGAGTAGCTTTTTACCTCTGTATCTGTACTTTTACTTAAGCAACAAAATGGAGTACTTCATCTAACACTGTTTAAATGTCATATCAATGTAAACAGTGACATCTGATAATTATGCAAAAAGGAGCAAACTAATGTGGCAAAGGGAACATGTTTAAAAAGATTTATAACATTTATAGTATAGTTATTTTAAAATTCACTGTGCTCTGTCTTCCAAATTCAACAGTTACTCTAAAAATCCCACGTCACCAGGTGTTCTCGATGACCACATTGGTGCACACAGCACACACACAGCCATAATCAGGTCTAATCATTGCATTATCTGACTATTGTGGTTATATGTACCCATTGTAAATCCAAAGAGACCCCTTCTAAAGCACTTGTCCTATCTCACAATGGTAAAACAAGTTCCATGGTAGGTTCAAACTTTTGTTCATTATATATTTACCCTTATGTGCTCTTGATGTCATAAAGGGTGAGATTAATAAATAACTTCTAATACTTCAAACAAGGTTACAATGAATGACCTCCCCTGCATTGTTTGTGCTCCTGTGTTGTAACTGTACTACAAATATGCCTGCTATAATTTACATGAACTGTATGAGTGAAATAATGAGGTAAACAGTGTGTGTAAAGGAAGCATCTGTTGTTGCATAGTTAATAGGAGGAATATGTTACATAAGGCTAATGATAAAGGCAGGATGTCAGGAGGAGCTGATACTGAAAAGCTTGTTTGAGTTACTCCATAGTCTCCACTTGGGTCATTTCCGTTCAGATACTACATGAGGGCCTATGGTTACGCTAATTGCACGTTTATTTTTCCAACAATGTTATGGGCATACCAGTGAGATACCTGTTCAGCTATAATTAGCCATTGAAAACACACTGTGCACAAGCTATGTACAGCAATGCCTAGTGAGACGCCAGTGTAGAATGTAAACAAGTTGTGTGTGCATGATGTCAACATGGCCGACTTGGTGGTATGTTGTAAAGCTTAGGCTATAAAACCAGTGCTATGTGGTTAGTATTTGACTCTCGCAAAGAAGAAACTACTCACATTACGTTATTATTTGTGTAGGAGTAAAGAGTAATTATACTTTAAATTAGATCTGTGATTTGCTTTGATCTTTTTAATCAAGAGGTCTACAGCCAATTATTTGTCTGTAACAGCTTATAGTTTGGAGTTCAGACTTTGGAGGAAGAAATACAACTTTTTTTTTTAGTTAAACGGCAAGTATTAAAAGTCTGTATTGCTTATGTTTTGGTAATTCATTTTAAAAGCCATTTTTATTTGTTTTAGATAAGACAAAATCAAATCAAAATTTTAAATCAATGACTATGAGGAAGTACATTGTGATTAAAAATTTTTTTGTCGTAACTCCCAACCCTGCTATAAATATACTACAGCCACAATGTTACTTGCAGGTGAATAATGAGAAGAACCAGAAGAATCAGAAAGAAATCAGATGATCTTGCTGTTTGCATGTCATTTTAATAATCTTTTAACTCCAAAAATCTCATAACAATCACATTTGTCTGCATGTAACCAAAAGCTAATGTCATTTTGTCTCATTTATACCAACTCCATCACATCAGTTGTGCGTCTGCCATACAGCCACTTCATACATTCCAGTTTACATTGAGTACGTGCGTCAGGGATGCATCTGGTTATTACGCATTCAGGGTATTGCACTTGTATAAAACAGTATATTTAACTACATGTTTAACAGATAACACCACAGTAAAACATGGTCGTCTTCACGGTTTGCATATAGCCTACCTGTGCTGTAGCAGACTTGCAGAGATACAGAGATCCGCATCAGCCAGGTGTGAGCTCTCCTCTCCTCCAATCTTCCCCCTCTCCTCCTCCGCTTATCCTCCACTCCTCTGCCTCTCCTCTGCTCATCTTTGTAAATCCACAAACCAGCAAGTGCTCCGCAGTCGCACTGTGAAGTGAAAATATAAAGTAAAGCCGTACATTGGCAGAAGCAGAGTGCGCTAGCTTTTGTAAACATCCCACTGCTTTAATTTACACAGCAAATCTGCATATGTCCAGGAGAGACACGAGCAAACCTGAAATCCACCTAGAAAAAAAGTTTTGGCCAGCTAAGGTTCCCGGTGTTGATGTCCGTCTCTTTTTTGATCTACCAGAAACAAGCAAATTAAAGGTTCCGTATTGATACAATAGAGTGTCATTGAAAATGGTCAGTTTTCCCGTGTTTATCTTCTGTGTGGCTATAAATAGCTGGTACAAAATCATTAGTACTGCTGTGGCATCCGTCAAAAATAGACTCAATTTTTGCTGCAGAGGGATTGGAGACGTGATGCAGTGGTGTAAATCATCTTATTTAACTTTAACACATTCTAATTGTTACAGCAGAGGCACAGGTCTCCGGAGACGTGACGGAGTTGATGTAAATGAGGCGTTACTGTACTTTCTTTACAGAAAACTACTTAACACTTTACTAAGGTTGTTTTGTCTTGTTTTGTCTGATGGCGATTCACTTTCATTTATTGTCCATTGTATTGTGTGGTCTTTAGCCAGTGCTTATCTGCAATGGCACCACAGGATAACTCAAACAGCAGCAGGCTGCATAAACAGTCAAACAATAGTGGTCAGCTCTGGAATGTGACCAGTGAACACACCACATATATTCATATAAGTGTCATGTTCAGGCCCTGTTTACGCTTCATCAGTAAGAACAATGACTTTAAAACTACTGACGTCAGCTGTGCTACGATGTCCATATAAGGTCAAATGAAACGTCCACTGTAAATTTGAATATTTGTGGGTTTTAATTAGGTCATGCGTGATTGTTAAGCTGTGGGTGTGACCATATATGTAAGTATTGTCTGCGGTGTTTGTTGTTCCTTCCTATTGTCCCAAACTAAACTGAATTTTCAGGTCATTATGTCTCTCAAAGGAATACTTCTTGACAGTTTTCAGATGACACCTTTATAAAATGCCATATATAAGCATAAGGACATAATCAAGTTTTCTCTTCGGGGAGGTGGAAGTTAGTGACAACCCAAGTGTGACAGATTGTTCTATGAGGCAGTGGAGACACAGTGGAGAACAGTGGGTTTTATGAAGGCTCTTTAAAATGACAGGGAGTTTCCTGGGAGTCGCTGAGCCTCTATAAAGATTAAATGTGACACAAGTCGGCATCTGGGTTCCGGCATGCTGTGTGCTGTCTGCAGTATTTTGAATAGTATTGTATAATATGAGATACAGCAACCTTTATGTTACCAAATAAATACTGTGAAACTTTACTTAAAGGCACACTATCTAACTTTTCTGGAGGAGGGTCCACCACTTGTTTGTCTCCATGGAGATGATATTGCTTTGCTTAGAATGTTCTACAGTATGGCATTAAACGTATCTATCTCTATGGAGACAAGCAAGTGGTGGACCCTTCACTGAGCCAACCTACAGGTCAGATCTGTGGAGATGGTAATGATGCTTGTTTTCCAATGTATTTTGAACAATTAAACAACATTAATAAATGCAAAATGAAAGATAAATATGTTTAATGCCATGCTTAGGAACATTCCAGCCAAAGCAGTAACATCTCCATGGTGACCAGCCTCCGCCAGTAAAGTTACATAGTGCACCTTTAAATACATCATTATTACTCCGAAAATAGTTTTATTTGTCTTGAAGAAAAAATGCCTACTCCACACAGCACCAAATGTCGCTATTGAATCTATTTTAAACATTGTATGACATAAATTGTGCAATTAAATATCCTGTTACTCTCCTCCCCCGATGTTATCAGTGACGTTTATAGCATTAGCTTACCTAGGTTTTCTGTCAAGTGTTGACAAAACCAAATGTGATAATGAGTCTTAACATGGTGCACCTTATCAACTAATTACTTAAAAGTCTACAAATACGATTGAACCATGTGTGTGACCTGCTAATGGGTTTTAAAGTAATAATGAGAGACCATGTGGAGTACTGCTGTTTCTGCCATAGGTATGCGTGCAACAGTTAGGAGCTAGAAATGAGGCCAATCTGTGTGAAATTATGCATAACAGAATTTAAATTGGGGCTGGCTAGCTCATCACATGTACTGTTGAATATAGATTGAAAAAGGAAGTGGTTTGGAAAATGTGTGCAGTTTATCCAATAAGTGTCGTTTTAGCTTGGTCCTTTACACAGGCCCTAAATAAACTGACTAATATATGCAAGCTGCAGGAATTTTCCTTATCTACCATTTATGCAGACAGCTTACCAGAGTCTTGATTTTACATCGTCAGTACACATGAATTATTTTCACTTTTCATTTTGTTTGTAAAGAGTGAATGATAATATCAAAATAAATTAAACTCATTAGAATTTGCATAAACATAAACATTATTTGACAAAAGTGATACCAAAAAACATGATTTATTTAGGGAATGGGGGCCTTAGACTTCATCTATCTCCTGTCTATAACTCCATCCTCAGACCCAAATCAAAACAATTTATTTAGACTGTTATTACCCTATTTTTTATGAAACTCAATAGTGTATACCCATCCATGTTAAAAGTTTGAAAGCTAGCTAGAGGCTAATCAACTATGTGCTAACTAATAATTTTATTTAATATCTGTTTCTGAAATTGTATAAATCACTAACATGTCACCAAAATTTAAGTTTAAAAATGTGTTTTTGGACTAAAAACAACCTTGTTATGGAGATTTGTTACATATCAGCTAGCTAACCTCCGCTGTACCTTTTAAAGTCTTAATTTTTCAAAATTGTCTATGGGAAAAATGAATGGAAAGTTTACTTCTAGAACCTAGGCAGGCTTTGACTGTTGAGCTCCATTAACTCATTAGAATTTGCATAATAAACATCACATTTGACACAAGTGAAACTGAAAAACAAGATAATTTTGTTTTGTATTGGGCTTGTTTGGCTCTTTGGCTCCACGGTTCACTAAGGCCCTCTGGATTACATGTATCATACTATTATATCACCCTCTGAATGAAACTGAAAAACAAGATAATTTTAGACTGTTGTTTTGTATTGGGCTTGTTTGGCTCCACGGTTCACTAAGGCCCTCTGGATTACATGTATCATACTATTATATCACCCTCTGAAAGTACATTTACGGTGTGATGAGATTATCCTTTTGCGCAGCTGTAGCATCACGACGCTGCAGCCTTATCGTCTTATATAACAGTCCCCTCTCTCTCTATCCCCTCTCATCTCTCCTCTGTATCTGTGTGTGTTTATGCTGATGATGTGTCAAAACACTCCCCAACTCCCCTCTCTGCTGTCAACAGTAACATCCACTGCCCTTTCTCCTCTGCAATCGGGAAACGCTTTGCATGAAAACTCGGGGCGGATGGTGTAAGAGAGCTGGACCTCATAAATATTGACTAAAAGCCTTCAAAAACTGGCCTTGTTGTTTGGTCCGAAGGCAGCGGCAGCAATTAGGCAACACATTTGAGAGGCTCTTCTGGAGCTTTCACCATGACATGAGGCCAGAGGTAGCAGTTTGAAATAGGGAATTATTTAGAGTCAAGTGACAGCGATGGTGCTCCCTTTTCCCTCTATGGAATGAAATGTTTTTAGTTAAAGACACACTATGTAACCTTTGTGGTGAGGGTAAGCCACTTGTCTCCGTGGAGATGTTATTGGTTTGCTAGAAATGTTGTTGTGTTTCAGTCACACATGTTTAACACTCAAACCCTGCGTATTTAGGCTGGATTCTTCTCTCAAACAGAAAACACTCTGTTCCACCTTATGATGTCATGTGGTAATACAGGAAGTGCTCCACTGTGTTTTTAAACTCCATACACCTTCACTAGAATCATTTGGATGATTTCAGCCCTGGAATTGCCAAGATTTATTGAACAAAAGGTAAAAGGTAGCTTTTAACTTGAAAACTACCATTTCATGACATCACAAGGTGGAACAGAGCATTTTGAGCTTTGGAGATGTAGACAGACTAATAATAAAGGGTTACTCAAATATGTGTGAATGAAACAAAACACAACTCCAGGTATGTTTTTGAGGAAGTAACAACATTTTAACATGGCTGAAAGCTCACAAGAATCCATTTTGTGTAATATAGGACCCTATGAAACATTCCAGGCAAAGCAGACAAGTACTCTCCACCAGAAAAGTTACACTGTGTGCCTTTAACATCATCGCAGCTCAAGATAGAGTTTTAAAATGTGTCAAAGTGGGCTGGTTTAGCTGAGTCCTATACTGTGCTCAGCTATTATTGATCTGTAATATTAGCTGCCTCTCTCTAAAGGTCCTTTCTCTTGTAGTCTTTTATATCTCACATTCTTCGCTCTGCTCTGCAGCTCTTTGAAAAACGAATCTTTTGAAACTCCAAGGCTATTCTCATTGCCATTACCTTGCACAATATTAGGTATTCTGTAGCAAGGTTTTTGGGGTGCAGATGAGGTTTTAGTGGGCTTCTGATTGCTCGCTAAGAAGTCCTCTGGCTGTCCTTCACTAGTATCACAGTTGATCCGGAGTGCTGGCTTAGTAAGATGGACTCCTGGCTGACACTGAGGCCTTAAGGGGATTTCAAACTAAAGCAATTTAATGTCAGCATCCTTAAAGAAGACATATTGTGCTTTTTTTGGGTATTTATTTATTAATGAACTATATCATACAAAGAGCAATATTTTATATTTTGTTCATTGTAAACTGCAATATTGAATTAAAACAGCCTCACAATAGAAACGGGTTCAGTAATTTTTGTTCAAACCTGCAGAACTGAGAAGTATCACTTATTCATAGAAGCATTTCACCACAGCAAGCAACAGATGTTCATGTGTGTGTTTTTATTGTTGAAAAATGTTTACATAACATTTGAACCCTACAAATGTTGTATGACCTGGGGTCTTCATTTTTTTATTTTTTTTTTATAATTGCAAGTAGATACAGAGAAGTAGGGGGACATAGGGGGTAGGTAAAAACAGGAACTGAAATATAACTGTGACTGAGCTAAGCTGTTAAAAGCTCATTCAAGTCAATTTTACAAAATATGTCCCCTTTAAACACATTTATATTACAGATTATGTATCTCACTACTTTTTCTCAACTCATAACACTTTTTTCTTTTTTTGCCTTTTACAGTCTTCATCTGCAGCTTCATGGTGGCGGCTCCCATCTTCGGTTACCTTGGCGACCGCTTCAACAGAAAGGTCATCCTGAGCTGCGGCATTTTCTTCTGGTCCATTGTTACTCTACTGAGCTCGTTCATCAGCAAAGAGGTGAGCCTCTCAGCACACACACACACACACGCACACACACACACACACACACACACACATGTTGTTTACATGGTTCTTGGGGACTTTACATTGACTTACATTCATTTCCTGAAGACCAGTCCTAACCTTAATCATAGTTACTAATTGCATATAACCTTAACTTAAACCTTAACCTTAAACATGCACTATGTAACTTTTCTGAACGAGGGTACACAACTTGCTTGTGTCAGGAAGATGATTTAGCTTTGCAAAAAATGTTCTGCAGTATGGCATTATCTTGCATTTATTCAGGTGTTTACATACTTAGTGCAACTTTAACTTATTTTAACCCCTATTTGAACGAAACCATGTTTTTGATCTAATAATAAATAGAATAATTAGGTATAATATAATAAATAATAATTTGTGTCCCCATAATAAAGGCAAATCTCATAATGTGTGTGCGTGTGTGTGTGTGTACAGATTTTAGTCCCCACAATGTTATAAATACCCGTCCACACACTCCAATAGACAGACGCACTCCCTGCCTATCATATTATTCTATTAGCCTGCCACTGCCTCTTTGAACTACAATGACGAGCTAATTGCACTCTTCTGATGTGAATAGGCTTGATATTAGGCTTGTGAACCAGAATGACATGCCGGTGTAGCCAGACAGCCTCTCTGCGTCTCTTTCTCTTTTCTATACCCTGGGTTCTCTGGCACACAGCCAATCAACTAATGAAGGGCCATGCTTCAGACTTGTCTCCATTACAATGAAGAAGAAGATAAGAGCCTGTTGTTTTAGTGCTCCTTGACAAGCAGATTTAGAGTTGATATCTCCAACGGCCCCCCATAGCGTGACGGCTGCTACCCTGGTGTGCAAGTTCAGAACACAGTATTCTTTATGTAGGCTCCTGTAGTTTAAAGGTGCACTGTGTAACTTTTCTGGTAGAGAGTCCGTCCTGTTTGTCTTTGTTGAAATTATATTGCTTTGCCTTGAATGTTCCACAGTATGGCATTAAACACATCTATTTTACATTTATTCAGTTGGAGTTATTATTGTTCAAAAGTATCATGGAAAATATGCAAGGTTGCCTTTCCACAGATCTGACCTGTAACTTGGCCTGGCATCGTTACTTGCTTGTTTCCATGGAAATAGAGAAGTTAAATTCCATACTGTGGAACACGCCAGTCAAAGCACTAACATCTTCATGGAAACAAGCAGGTGACGGCCCCTCCACCAGAAAAGTTGCATAGTGCAGCTTTAACACTAACAAACATGGAATAAACATTTCTCACTTGATGAACTGGGAATTATTTGGCTCTGTACCATTCTCTATACTCATAAAAATAGTCTGCCAGATTCTGAATGAGACAGATGGTGTTTTTGATTCTATTGTAATTATGGTCACATTGGTAACATCTGAAAGACTAATTACAATATAGGATAGCAGAATACATTTTATTATAGTGTTATGGATCCAAACACTAATTTGTGGCCATTGCAGCCAAACACATTACCAGAACTGATTGATTTTGCAGTTATCTTTTATCAATGGGGTTCAGATTGATGAAAATTAGGACAGTTGCCAATTATATCTTTTGAATGGTGAAATACCCTCAAAATGTCACCAGCCTTTTTAACTGGCATCCTCTTTATCTGTGGAGATGTTTAAAATTCACAGTGAAGGAATGTCTCGGCATTTAAGTCAAGATATGCGCCCCCTGCCTGTCGAGAAGTGCCATGTTGTCCCACAATGTCACGTCCCTAGTGAGTAATCCTTTACACTGCTGACACTTAGCCCAGAGCTGTCTGTGTCCACGCTCCCAAGGGTGCAAACTCTGGCTCAAATCTCCCATATGATCCCCATGACAAAAAGTCTGCCTGAGCATGGGTTTCAGTCAGATTAACCATAAACCCGGTCAACAAGCCTGCAATCTGACAGTTAAAGGCCCTATATTACACAAAAAGGAATCTTGTGATCTTTGAAACATGTTATAATGTTGTTTCCTCATCAGAAACATACCTGGAGTTGTGTTTTGCATTATTGACACATGTTTGAGTAATCCTGCATTTTTAGTCTGTCTACATCTCCAAAGCTCAAAATGCTCTTGTGATGTCATGTAGTGGTAGTTGTCAAGTCAACAGCAACCTTTTACCTTTTGTTTTGTAGAAATTGGCAGTTCCAGGGCTGAAATTATCCAAATGATTCTAGTGAAGTTGTAGGGACTTTAAGGGCACAGTGGAGCACTTCCTGTATTACCACATGACAGAAGAACTCAGCCTAAATATGCAGGGTTTATGTGTTAAACATGTGTAAATGAAACATCAAAAAACTTTTTTTTTTTTTTTTTGATGAGGAACAGTGTAATATGGGCCCAGCAAATTCTACCATAGATTTCTGATCTGTCCTCCAGCTCAGTTTTATACTACAGGGATTCCTGATTGATATCACGTGAACGCAACCTATTGAAGACGCTAATGGGCCAATGAAATGATGTCAGGTGGTCCAGGCCTCATGGTAACCTCACTGCTCTGGCCCAGGTTTAACCCCACCCCAGAGACTAGTCCCAAAGCCTGTCATTCAAACGGGACTATAATGTACATGGCTGTTATGTAACCGACCCACGCGCTATCGCCATGAGAGATCGAAGACATGACGGCCGATGAAATGTTAATATCCACTTAATACTGACTGCTGTGGTTACACATTCAAGACTCTGCAGGGACTGTGAGACAAAAGGAGGAGGAAATAAGAGCCTGTTTAGCAACTTATTGTCATTGATTTTCATTTTACACTTCAGAAAAAAGGAAATATACATAAAAGTACATAACAGCATGTTTGGTTCAAAAAAGGTTAAGGTTAAGTTTAGTCTTAATTTTCCCTGTTGTGAAATTTATCTTCTGCATTTGACCCATCCTTCAATGCCACTTGGGTTACCTCTCAGAAACGGTGCAGTGCCTGGTGACCCATCTCCAAATCTTGATCTGGGCCTGGTCAGGACTACCTTAGCTGGAGGCTTTTACCTACTGTAGATTCTTTTGGGTTGGGTGATATGGCAAAATAATTCATATTTTTCCTCAGTCTGATTGATCAAGGTATTTGGTTTATTTTTCTTTTTAAAAACAATTAAAATGGTTTTCAATACTGATTTCAGGCTTGGACATGGCTTAAGTTAGTACCATTTAACACAAAAATAGCCTTATCTCTTCTTCCAAAGTCTGAACTCTGCTTCAAACCACATGCTTTTGGATTAGACTAGATTAGTTTATGTGAAACGGGACAGTGCGACTTCATAAAACACATGATTAAACATGACTAAAAAAGCCCAAATTAACCAAGAACCTATTTTCGCTGTAGTCCCCTGGTCCTGATGTTAGATGAGCAAAAAAATTACCATTCACAGGGGAAAACAGACTGCACATTACAAACATGAGACAAAATATACACAGCACAAAGTATATGACAAAACACACTACAGATTTACATCACACACAGTTCACACATACAACACAACAGGTTCTAGTCCTAGTCTAGCTCTTCTCTCAGTTGTTTGGTGAAGGCCCTATATGCAGTTTGTTGTTTAATGTCCTCTGGTATTGAGTTGCTCCTCTCACAGACCAGACAGACTGACTAAAGGTGCTGTTTCTCAGAGGGATCACACACTCACCCCTGACAGAGCCTCTAGTGACATGGCCAGTGTTGTTTGTTTGGCTGATGAAACCTGCCAGTAGAGCAGGGGCCAAATCACGCTTTGTTTTGTATATTAAACTTAAATCCGCAAATTTAAGATCTGACCAATTTACTCAAGACTCAAAACTCAAGTATATCATGGACGATCTTAAATGATTGGATCTCAATTCAATTATAGATAGATGTTTCAATACATAAAAAACATCACAAAACTGTGTTATGTTATTATTTCACTACATTGGGTTTGAAAAGGGGCACCATCTCCCTCATTGTTAAATATACAATACCAAATCAGATGAAAGCTATACAATAACGTTCTCATAAGGCTCTGTCAGTACTGCATACTTGAGGCTTCTTCCTGGTATAGCTCCAAGTAGTTGTCTATGTGTTATGGTTTTCAGTTTCAATTTATTTTTGTTACTTAACACCGCAGAGTCAAAATGGCTACCACCAAGATACCGCTAACAAAGGGGCAATAAAAGTAAAAAATAGACTTACTGCAAATCATGTATCATCTGACAAACACAACATCAAGTGGTGTGATTTAATGGAGGTCCAAAATGACCTCACCAAGTCACAAAGCCAAATCCAAAAGCCAAAGAGCTATTATGAAGCAACAGCATTACTAACTTTGTAAAACTGGTCAATACACAGTGGGATGAATACTTTGCAGATGTATTCAGTTACAGAATACTGAGTACACCTCACACTGAATGGTCCTTGCACGTTATAACTGCGGTTTGCATCAGTCTTGTGTGAGGGAGATCTCCACAAACAGACACTGGAGTCAGCAAGTAGTAAGCCGTTACCATAGAAACAGTTAACAATCCAGCTGCCTACACAGGTGCTCCCAACTGCATGCCTGCCTCTTTTTTATAGCCTTTTATAGCATTACTTAAAGGCACTAAACATACTATTAGCCCCGTTAGCATGTAATAGCATGGTCATTGTTGCACAATTTGGGCCAGTAGTTGGTGGCGAAACTCCATATCATAATAGCCCACGTTTTCAGGTGAGTAGCCTAATAAGAAAGGATATAAACAAAAGAAATCTGAAATAGCAACAAAAAATACAAAAAAAGAACCGTGTCAATCAATAGATATAAAGTCAATTATTATCATAGATATAATGTTATAGCGACAGTAGCTCAGTTGGCAGAGTGTTTGCCCACTGATCCGAAGGTTGGTGGTTCGAATCCCGCTCTCTAATGGTTGATTGGTCTATTGGTTGAACGGTCAGATCCACTGATCCACAGGTTGGCAGTGCGATTCCAGCTCCCACAGATGAATGTCATTCTGTCCTTGGGCAAGACACTTAACCCACCTTGATCTTGATTTAAAGCGCTTTGAGTGCCTTGAAGGTGGAAAATGTGACCATGACCATGTGACTATAGCAGCAAAACTTGGTATAATTACTACACCTTAATAAGCCTTAATAAAGCATAAAGTAAGACTTAGTTTGTAATGAACAAATAGTTTATTAAGAATGATTCAGGCCTAGTAACTACTTTAAGACACATAATACACTTATGGTAAATGGTCACATTTTTATATAGCACTTTTCCATGTTCAAGACACTGGTCACATTTTATATAGCACTTTTCCATGTTCAAGACACTCAGAGCTCTTTACATCAAGGAACCACTCACCCATTCACACACACACATTCATACACCAGTGTACACAGACACTGGGGGTGAGGTGGGTTAAGTGTCTTGCCCAAGGACACAACAACAGTAATCATTTCTGGGACACTCTTCCAACTGAGCTACTGTCGTCCGACACCTTAACTCCTAAGTTCAACCCCTTACTAAGCCTGAATCCTTCTTAGTAAACTTTTTGTTCATTGTGAATTTATTCTTTTTACCTGCTTTATTAAGGCTGATTAAGGCGTAGTTATTATACGGTGAAGTATCTTTACTGAATAAGCTACTACTATACATATTTTACACGATTTTAAAAACTAGTCTTTGCTTCTCTCTTGCAGTACTACTGGTTGTTCGTGCTGTCCAGAGGGTTGGTGGGCATCGGTGAGTCCAGTTACTCCTCCATCTCCCCCACCATCATCGGAGACCTGTTCACCAACAACAGTCGAACCATGATGCTATCTGTCTTCTACTTGGCCATTCCACTGGGGAGGTAAGAGCAGAAAAACACTTACAAATACACAAGTTAAAGGTACACTATGTAACTTTGCTAGAGGAGAGAACACCACAACACCACAGATCTGACTGTCTCCATGAAGACATATACGGTTAATGCTATTTTGAAGAAACAGTTTAGGCAAAGCTATGACACCTCCATGGAGATAAGCAGGTGTCAGACCCTCCACCAGAAAAGTTACACACTGCACTTTTAAGTCCGATCTTTAGATGGTGGCAATACTGAGCTTAAATCTCCAGTTGCTTTAGTTCATTCGGTTCATGAAATGGGCCAAAGGGAGAAAACAAAGTAATAAAAACTGAGTGCTTTGTGAGAGCCACTCTGGGTCTGTTGTTAAATGTGGTTCTTAATAGTGTCTAGCTCAACGGCAGTTTATATTAAAAAGTTAAATTGCATTACTATGGCATGTGGTGCATTCTTCTCCCACTGTAAGTAGTAAATAAAATGTTTTGAATTGCCATAGAAATAACCAGACAAAATGTTTGGGTCATTGCAAACTACCCGGCGACAGATGACAATAGGAGGTGAAAGGGAGTCGTCTGTAAAGTGCACTCGGTATCCGCCTCCTATTTGTTTTTGTCAGGCTGTTATGACCGTTCCAAGGAAGTCGCCAACAAATTAGAAAAGTTTAAGAGGAAATAGGGTTCACTCCGCTCTCTGATTTTTTCCCATAATTTTCAAAGCTGACAGCGTGACTAAGGCGCTGGATTGCTTTATTGTTAACGCTGAAGTTTCCACGGCGATAAGGTGTTAGTCATATGCCGTCTGGGTCACTAACCTGTTATTTTTAGGAGGCAACTTCTGCAGCCCATTTCCATCTTCTGTGTTGTGCAACCAGATTAACATGTTTTGCACAAAGCTGATAAGAGAAATTTCCTTAACAACCATTCATCATTAATCTAGTACAGCTCTGAGCTATTCACATTCAAAATTTCCTCCTCTGGGCCAAAAACTTACAAAAACAAGTTTAAGAGCCACAAATCTTGTTGAAATTTCTACCCAAGGCAGATCTAAACTATTTCAAGCATCTACAGATGGTAAAGGATAAAAAGGATTGAGAAGTTGGAAGAATTCTGTGATTTTTTTTTTCTCCAAAAGTTCATAGAGATTGATTTATTTGAGATTTAGCCATAATATATGCAGGGATAAATAAAAATGTAAGACAGATGTTTCAAGTCAAAATAGATATTTGTAGCACTGGACAATGTAACTTTCAGGATGGTACCACCTGCCTGTCTCCCTGGAGATGTTATTGACTTGCCTGGAACGTTCACCAATATGGCATTAAAATTAGCGATCTAGCATGTATTCATGTTTTTATTGTTGAAAAAAAATGCAATTCTACTGTGAGCAACATCGTCTCTTCACAGATCTGACCTGTAACCTGTCCTGCTTGTCATGAAAAAGATAAAAAGGATTAAGATGTTAGAAGAATTCTTTTTTTTTTCTCGATAGTTCATAGAGAGGTTTGTTTGAGAATTTTACCATAATATATACAAGGAAAGATACAAATATAAGAAATACAGATATTCCAGAAGTTTCTTTTCAAAATAGATATTTATAGCCCTGCACTATGTAACTTTCCTAGAGGATGGTACCACCTGCCTGTCTCCCTGCTGATGTTATTCCTTCACCTGGAATGTCCCCCAGTATGGCATTACATTTATAAATCTAGCATGTACTGAAATTCCAGGTGTTTTTATTGTTGAAAAAACATGAATTTTTACTGTGAGCGGTTTCGCCTCTCCACAGATCTGATGTGTAATTTCTCCTGCTTGTCTCCATAAAGTCCATAGAGAGTTGTATTTATTTGAGATTTTGACTATAACATACATTAGGACAAATAAAAATGTAAAACAGATGTTCCAGAGGTTCCTGTTTGGCATCTAGCCTTTTCAAAACACATGTTATTCAGCAGCTAAGAATATAACAACATGGGGATCATCTGTCGTATCTGATGTCTCCTGGCGGCTTGTAGAACAGTGTTTTAATACAGTTTTAATCTGTCAACTTCCAACCTCCAGCTACGATAACTGCATTAAATAAAATGCTGTCTTTTGATGCCCAGGGAGGAATGTTTTACACCTGCGATTTGTGGGATCAAAACTAACAAGTGACTGGTGGGGCTTTGATCAGCAGTCCTGTCATAAGGCCTGTATGTCAAGTGGATGAGCAGTAATGAGACAGCAAACAGGAAGTGTGATGCGTAGGCAAAAGATGTGAAAGTGACAGACAAGGATAAGTCCAGACTGAATCATGCACCCTATATAAATGCAGCTAGAACATCATTATAACGTAATTTCACTGATTTGGATCCCACCAGAATGTTATATGTGCATCATAACTAAACAGAACAACATTTAAAACAATAAAAAAATGGGCGACAGTAGCTCAGTTGGTAGAGTGTTTGTCCACTGACAACATCATTGGTAGAGCAGTCAGATCCACTGACCCACGAGTTGCCGGTGCCAGCTCCCACAGATGAATACTGTCGTTGTGTCCTTGGTCCTTTGGATACTTATAAATCTGTATTATAGTCTATAGTCTATGGGTGCGTTCATACTTGTTGATATTTGGTCCTGTTCTAGTCCAAGTTTAATTTTTAGTTTAAGTCCCAGTTTTGATGCGGTGAATATGCAAGTGTGAAGTATTTATTTATTTTATATTTTAATGTACTTATGGAAAGCACTTCAGTTCAGTAGTAGTTTATTGATTGATTAAACGCACCATACATTTATTAAGTATCCAACTGACCAACAATATAGACCCGTATCATTCTGCAATCTGAAACAAAAAAGACTACATAACTTCCATGTGTATTAAAATGTGCTTTTTGTTCTTGTTGCAGCGGACTTGGCTACATCCTGGGCTCGAGTGCAAAAGTGGCAGCAGGAGACTGGCATTGGGCTCTGCGGGTAAGACAGTCATCAACATCATCGACTCCATAAAATCCATAAACATAAGATGGGGGCCTCCTGGGGGGTGTGATGCTGATGCTGTCATAGATACGGGGTCGGAGGTCATGGCGAGGTCAGAGGAGGCCAGGAGCATAGCACATGGCTGAACAGGCGGGCCCGGGCATGACATTGTATGGAAGTGACACTAGACTAAGCTCAAGGCCAATGAGCAAGCTATCAGCGTCTTTTAGCGTCATCTCTGCAACAAAATGAACTGCAAACACAAGGGCAATGCAATCCTTTAACTGCTGTAAACACATTTATCTTATTTAACACCTACAGTCTCTGCAAATGGTGTCGGCACATGTGAAAATGACAAGCTGTTTATATTAACTTAATGGTAACAACAAAACAGTATAGAAGACGATATAGATGTGACCAAATTAGACATTATAATAACTATACTATTTATTTGTTGCACATTTACTACTTTTTAAATGAACCTGTATGCTTATTATGAAAGCTATATAAGAGATGGGTAGGACCAATTTTGATGATTTTCCCAAAATATGTAATTTTTATTTATTACAAACCAGGGGCAGTGCCGGGATTTTCGCCCCACTTTCATAGCACATCCAATTTCAACTAAAAATGTTCAGATGACAACCACAAAGTGTTTAAAAGGAGACTACAATAAAAAAAAGAATTACATATTAAGTTTATAAATCACTACAGGGACTAACTATATTTAAAACTTGGGTGGGGGTGAGGGTGGGGGTACACTCCATTGTTAAAAGGCTCTAAATGAACATATTAAGTGAGCACCCACATTGACGAACTTAGCACCCCCTTAGCTCCAAAAACCAAAATTGTCTGGCACTGCCCCTGTTACAAACTCATCCACAACCTTCTTTTCGAGAGAGCGGGGTAGTCACGGTTTGTGCAGTGTCCTCTTCGCACCAGAGTGTTCAAACGGAGCTTCATACTATTTTTTTTTAGGCAGCTGGTTGACCCAAGCAAAATATTGGCCTCTGCCGGAGATTTAAGGCCGATAGCCCATGGACTAAAACGACCAAATATAACCAATATCAGTCTTAAATTGGCCTATCTCTGTTTCTTGTTTACTCTTGTGGTTGTTTTGCCAAGAAAGACCAAATGCCCAAGTGAGTTTCATTACGGTCAAGCTACTAAATATGCACGCAAGAATTGGTTTAAAATGTATTGTCTTGCTAACAATGTAAAATGACTTATGGGAATATAAAAATACAGACACAAGTGCTCATGTAAACAATGAGGCCAGTCATTTCAGAATGCCATTGTTTAGAAATGATAAAGCAGTATAAGGCAGGCAGTTTCTAATTAAGAGAAGTTTTATGTAAAGTGCAGTTAGTGTTTTTTCCTGTGGTCCATTTGCATGTTTTCAAGCAGATATAGTCTTGGAAAAGCCACATAAATCACTGATGTCACTGGTGTATTTTATTAGAGTTCTGCTGAGTACGAGACAAAACATTTCGCAGTGAACAGCTCTATAAGGAATACCAGCTGTAATGTGGCCGTCCAGTGAAACAGGCCTCTCCACAGGACTCCACTGTGGGTCAGCTCTTAAAATGTTACAACCCGACAGCAACCATGAACCAACATCTAAGGACATTTGTATTTGGAGTGAGCGATTATGACAAAAGTTAATTTCTCTATATTTTTTTGCATTATCTCAGTAACAATTTTCAGACGATATTTTAACAATGCATCAGGAATATGTTAAAATGTTCCTGTAAATGTCTTGGTTGGACTTATAGAGGTTTATATTATGCAAAATCATCTTTTTGGAGCTTCCTACCATGTTATAACATTGATCCCTCATTAAAAACATGTCTGACGAGGTTTAAGATGTCATCCATGCATGTCTGAATAATTTTTATACCATCTCTCCCGGGCCCTATTCAAACCCTCCTTACGCTTAGCTGTAAGATTCTGTGCAAGACTCAGCCCACAAGCCTATTTTTCATAAGTTTAAAAAGAATTATACAAAACAACAACAACACAACAACTCCACAAACCTGATGTATTGTGCGGTAGTTTAATTAGCGAAATGCATGTTGATTGTGATGTGATAAACACAAGTTAAGATAAAAATGAAGGTCCACCAATCTACAGAAAACAGGAACAGTCTATTTCTTCACTTTGTTCCAGCCAGGCCACAATGACATTCCTATAAAACAATCTCAGAGTGTATTAATCAGCGGTGTGGCATGTTCGGGAAAACACATCCTCAGACATGAAACAACTCCTGCTTCTGGGATACATCCTGCTTTGAGGAAATAACACTACGACGCTTCCGTATGCCTTTGACCCCAATGTCCCGCTAGACTTCCCTGTTTTTATTCAAATTCAAATTTACGATAAACAAGGTCGTGGGTATAGGAATCTGAAGCCAGGGAGGGCACTTTATTAATTTGTGTGATTGGATAGCACGTATCTTATGGGTGCAAAGGGAGTCAAGGTCAAAGTTCATCAGTCAGGGTGACACCTACATACAATACAAAGGCTCCTGTGTAGATGAAAATGGTATTCTTCTGCATCTTTCAAAAGCCATATGCATTTTTCCTGCTTTTGATTTCATCCAATTATTTCCAGTGCCTGAATAGTGTATGGGAAAACAATTAATCATTCTTGGTATATATTAAGCCCCTACCACGACGCAGTACGACCAGCCAAGCGTTTTATCGTGTACAAAATGAGGCACCTCCTCTTCAGAAATACTGCTATAATGAGATCTCATAATATGTATGCATATCAATGAGTGTATATGAACTGCATAATGTGATATGACAAATGCGCCTTGACAGATTTCTTTTTTGCCTTGGTGAGCTGTTTGTTTCTTAAAGGGCCTGTACCTGATTTTTTTTATGTATTTTGAGCATAATATTTTTTCTTGCCCCAGTACAGATATATTGTATAAGCAGCTCGAGGTCAAAGTAAGTCTGCTGTGTTCTGTCGGCCTCTAATTATAAAGAATTGTCAGAGAATCAGGAAGTGCACTGTATGCCTGTTGTTAGCATTACCGTGATGGCAAAACTCTACTTTGGCCTCTGAAAGTTGTCAAAAGTGCTTGTAAACTCAATTGCGGTGATAATTAGGATGCTCGGAATACATAAGGAAAGTGCATAACTTTGGACCACTGCAAATCGTTTAAAATGAACTAGTTCTGTTTTTCACATTTTTAGAACAGTAAAAATCAGGGACAGCGCCTGTAAGCAATTCTCTCCACCACACCCTTTGTATTCCTCCCCCTCACATGCAAAAACGTGCACGTGTATGAGAATAGGGACTACAGAGAAAGCAAAGGCCATGCACTTGGTTTCTGAGAGCGTGTATAGGATGTGAGGCGTAACAGCAAATAGTGTCTCAGCTCTGAGCTTATACGCAGAGGCTGCTTTGTCCTGTATCTGGCTAACTGCTCCCATTGTAATATCGATCTGTTGTGTAGGGCTGTAGTCCTTTAGCTGATAAATTGGTTAAAGGTTTCTTCTTATAATAACTAAACTTTAAAAAGCCTTACGAAAGTATAAACAAAACTTAATTTGTTTATTAAGAATGATTTAAGCTTAGTAACTACTTTCATTTCATTTGTTTATACAGGGAGAGCCCAACGAGAGCGCTCAGACTATCCTTTTCATGGGCGCCCTGTTAAAATACAGAACAATACAAACAAAACAAATAACTGCCTAGGTCCATTTAAAACATTAAAAGCAGGTGCAGGTGTGATTATAAATGTGCATCACCACTTTTCATAGAGTGAACAGTAATGAGTTTTAAATTCATTACCTGTTATGAAACGAAGGGCTGAGTGACAGAGTGTATCAAAGGTTTCAAAGTAGAGGCTGAAGTCTACTTACCCCTAACTCCTAACCCTAACCCATGAACTTGAAGTAGTTACTAATCCTGAATCATTCTTAATAGTCTTCCTTCATGCTTTTATTTTAATTTGGTTGTAAGGATTTATATGGACCACAGCAGAAAGGAGCATGGAGTGAGTTAGGTGGAGTTTTGGAAGTGACTAAACAGTTTAAAATCCCCTTTCACTTATAAAAAAGCTTACAAGTACTTCTCTCTATAAATATTTATTTTTGCTCTGTTTTTGGCATGTTTTAGTTGATCTAGAGCTTCTGTGTGTTTGTAGGTTTCTCCAATGTTGGGGATCACCGCAGGAACGCTTATTCTTGTATTTGTCCCGGAGCCCAAAAGGGGGAGTGCCGACCAGATGGGGGGCCGCATCAGGAACCGGACCTCCTGGTGCTGTGACATGAAGGCGCTCGCAAAGAAGTAAGGCCCTGTCAACACAAACAAGCACTGCCCAAGATCTGTCCTCTCTTTATGGGAAACTATAGGCACATATGTCATACTTAACAAGTAATGCTATAGACCTTAACCTAAAACAGTGGGCTGTGTCACATCTATCATTTTTTACAATATATTGCTAAATTATCTTCTCAAAATGTCTTTACCAGAGAAATGCAGGATTACAGTATGTTTGCATTTTAGTACAATGTATGGACACAGCCCTAGAGACATATTTACCTTTGCAGTTAAAAGAAAATTACAATAATAGTCTTCTCCCTTTTATTTTGAATGATTCCATGACGATGAGTCCTCTTGCTTTGTTTATACCTCATTGGATATAAACAGAATCACATTTCACAGCCTTTTGGCATAAATGCTGTGTTACAAAAGCGGATATTTGTTGTTCTTATCTTATTTTAAGCTAGCTCATGTCACATCTGTTAATCTGGTTTTTTTTTGTTTTTTGTTTTTTTTTCCAATATATTTTTCCAATATATTGCTAAATTGCTAATGCAAAATTACAGTGGAGTAAAAATACATACAATACTTTGGACCTTAGATAAAGCACATATACAAAAAAGTCAGTTTAAAGAAAATTGCAATAAATATAGTTTTACGTATTAGTTTGATTGAGTTATTATTTAATAATTAATCATTCGATTTTAGCGCCTTTCATGACACCCAAAACGCTTTACAGTGCATTATTCATTACCTACCCTGGGACAAACTGAAGACTACGAGGCTGCCAATCTGCACCATTGACCCACACACTACTTTCATACTAAACAATGTGGGTGAAGTGTCTTGCCTAAGAACATAATGACAGATTTTGCCACTGGCGCCCCACAGAGTTATTGAGTAGAAGTTTACAGTCAGAACATGGCTGCTGGAACTGGATGTGTGTTACTATAGGTTACCATGGCGCCAATTTGTCTAACTTTGTTTATACCTCATTGGATATAAACACAATCACATTTCACAATATATTGGCATAAATGGTGTGTCACATTGATATTTTTCCTCCGTTGTGATAAAAATCTCAAAAAGGGTCAACAAAGCAGATATTCGTTGTTCTTATCTTGTGTTTTTAAGCTGCTCAGACATAAACAAGTGCTGGTTAGAGATACTGAGGGCTTGTTTGTTTTTGATCTGATAATTCGATGTTTTGATTTTGTCGGTTCACAGTCGCAGTTATGTTTTTTCGTCGCTTGCGTCTGCGGCAGTGTCCTTCGCCACAGGTGCTTTCGGTATGTGGATTCCTTTGTACCTGACCAGAGCCCAGGAAGTTCAAAAGACCGCGATACCATGTGGAAAGAACCAGATCTGTAACAGCACAGACAGGTGAGTGGTCAAAGACTTTTAACCCAGTGTGTAACATGAAACCTGATGTACAAAAGGTGCCATTGTACCATCACTGACTTTAGATCTAATCTCGAGACGCTAGACTTCTCACAGAAACATGGCTGCTTAGTAACTCCTCTAGTTCCAGCACATTCTTTTTGTTGCATGGTTATTGAATTGACATTTTTCCACAAGTTAATTTGTTTTGCAAATATATTTTAAATGCATATCACATAACAGCACTGCACTGCCTGCTCTAATTTACTGGAGCTCAAAGAATATGCGGATATGCTGTTAAATTTATCAAGTTATATGCAAAAGTCATATAAAGTAATTGGTAATAAGTAATTGGTAACTAGTAAATTGAGTAGTATTTAGTACATATTTAACAGCACTAATACCAAAGTAACTGTTTAACAAATTTTCAGTACTCTTTCCACCACTTCCTAAAAGGTAACTTCCACAGACTGTATGTATAACTGGACATAGCTAACCCGCTAGCCACCGCGTTCCAAATAGGAAGTGAGCATAGGCACACTTCCGGCTCCATCGACTCTGGCTCCAGTTTGCTTTCTATTGAAAAACTGTCGCCCCTCTGTCCGCAACTGCTACTTTCAGGCTAATCATTTTTGTCTTAAAATGTTTGTATTCACCGAACCATTTTTGATCCTACTTTTTTTATTTTGCTATTATGTCTGGGATATTATTGTGTACAACAAGTAAACAAGCTAGTATTATGCTGTTGTTAACACTGCAGAATTTGTAGTAATCCCCAATGTGAGACATATAACAGCCTCTTCCACTCTTCTCCCTCAGCATGATCTTTGGGGCCATCACCTGCGTCACTGGTCTTCTGGGCGTGGTCATTGGAGCTGCCACCACTCGCCTCTGCCGCCAGAAGACCGAGCGCGCCGACCCCCTTGTGTGCGCCGTCAGCATGCTGGGGTCCGCCATCTTCATCTGCCTCATCTTCGTCGTGGCTAAAAAGAGCATCATTGGAGCTTACGTAAGGGTCATTTCCCGTCTAACTTTCAGTATTTGAGTAGGGAAGGAAGAGGTGTGATCAGACAGTAATGAGTTGTTTATGGCTAAGAGCAAATGATCATGTCTCTAGAGTTCAGAGGAAAAGTACATCATGGTTTTGTTGGTCAGAGTATCACAGGAGCTCTCACAATTCCATACAGTACACGATACATGCGATAATCGATATATTTAATACAAATATGAGGCGGCTAAAATGAATTTTGACTGCATTTTTTTGTTATTATATAGGAAGTTCTAGGGTCTTGCTAGTTACTAATAGAAGGGATCAGGTTCAACATTTGTGACTTTATGTTTTGGATATTTTATAGGAAAGTACAGTGGAATAATCATTAGGGAAATCTGGCTCTTGCCCCCCATCTCGGAGTATGACATCATCACATTTTAGAATCCGAAAACCACCAATCCATGGGTTTCAGAATGATGAGAATTTAAGACCGTTGCCATAGTGATCAACAATTTAAAACAAAATATTATATCTTTTGAATGGGGAAAAGTCCTTGAAATGCTGCATGTAACAGGCAGCTGAAATCTATCTCTATTTTGTAACAACCAAATACATTTTAACAATGGTAATTTTAGTTAAACCACTACCTACATGAACTTACTATGAACTACACCCAAAACAGTGAGTATGTAAATGTAAATGTATAGATTAAAGGTGTTTTCTTTCAAACTAATTTTATATAATATACCAAAAATACTGTTTATACTTAGTGATATATTGATAGCCCACAATATCAAAACTATATCTCCAAATTTCGTATCAAGATATATAGAGATTTTGATATTTTAGCACAATTCTGGGGTTTTCAGATGTTATGTCTGATACTGTGTAGGTGAAGTCATAGCAATTTTCAGGATGTTAGTGCTTGGGTTGAGCTAATTAGTGGGTTTTTCTTGGCATTTCTTAACCTTAACTGCCTGTTTAAAGTGGCCTTAGAAGTGACTGCAGGTGCCAGAGGTAATTTCTATATTGTTTTTATTCCCAAGCAAGAGATCTGGCATGGCGAAGTATGGTTTTAATAGAGGAAAAGGACTGCACTCACAATTCACAGCCTTAGAACAATGGTGTAAATGGACCCAAAGTGCAGATTTCACACTCTTATCGCACAATCAGACCAACTGGCCAAATTGAAAAGGAAATAGTTCCAAACAAGGCTTTGTAAATCTATCCAACTTTTCAGGTGTGGTCTGTAAGTGGTTTGTGGGGATTTTGAACAGTAATTTACCTAACTTGGTAGTACTAGGAATAGTAGTTGTGGTTGTAGTAGTAGTCAATAAAAGTCAGTAATCAAAATAAATGACTGTGCTTTTAAAGGGCACTTTTTTATTGATGTTATAATGTTCTTTCCTCATCAAAAACATACCTGGAGTTGTGTTTTGTTTCATTCACACATGTTTAACACACAAACCCTGCATATTTAGGCTGAGTTCTTCTCTCAAACAGAAAACACTCCACCTTGTGATGTCATGTGACAATACAAGAAGTGCTCCACTGTGTTTTTAAACTCCATACACCTTCACTAGGATCATTTGGATAATTTTAGCCCTGGAATTGCCAATCTCTACTGAATTAAAGGTGAAAGGTAGCTGTTAACTTGACAACTACTG
>KN485150.1:66207-103208 GCA_000787095.1 Periophthalmodon schlosseri
CATAGTGAAGACAGTGTTTCTAACAAGAAGGGAACATGTTGTTGGTAGAGGGATAGCTGTTATTTCAGACCAGGGGGTTCCAAACTATTCTCAAAAGAGGGTCAAATCTAGGGACACTGAAAGAATAGTATGCCGTATTTTGGATAATAGGGCCAGACAATATGGAGATAAAAATCATGTTGGTCATATCGTGACTTCTTATTACTCTATTTAATGCAGCTGTCTGCTCAAACACTGGCACTTATTCCCATCCACTCTTATTGGTTAACCTCTGTAAGGCTCTGAGTGAGTGACAGCTGGATTTAACCAATCACAGTGAAGTGTGACATTTCAGAAGAAGCAGATGGTGTATTTACATCTTAAAGCAAACCTGGGCATGTTTTAATCCAGTTACTGTCCCCTGCAAATTTCTGATCATAATTATTATAGTGTAGTAACAGATGACAGTAAGAAGCCTGTATTGCACCAATAGTCGTGTTGGACCCACCTCCACCACATGCCTGGATTCAAATATGGCCCTTGCAGAAAAAAATACTTGCCCATCCCCGTCTTAAAGGCAATAGAAAATATGTTCGTAAAAGCAAAATGTAAAAAAAATTGTAGGAGTGAAGACGTTTCACTGCTCATCCAAGTTCTGAACTGAAGAACTGAAGAACAGAACTGAAGAACAGAACTGAAGAAACGGCTTGGATGAGCAGCGAAACGTCTTCACTCTGAGGGATTACACATACATGAATCGTTATAACATCAAAATTCATTTTTTGCCATATCGCCCACCCGTACTTTGGACATGTCTGAGTTTGAGAATTTCTTGTGAAAATCGTGTTCTTTTCCTAAAGGTACTCTCTTTTCTCCACAGCCCGGCTCAGCTCACACAGCGGCCGTCCTCTGTCAAGGTATGACAAGGTAATTTCCTTTTATTTCCTTTGCTTCATTAAACTTTAGCTTTTCAGATCAGCAGTCCCACGTGCAATTTAAGAGGCTGTTAACGAGGACACTCAAATCTTGATGTTTTCCCATTAACTAGATGCAGATTCTGTAATATGCCTTGCTCTATAGTGCACTCTCTGTAGACATTGTACCCTGGAAGTGTTATTTGATCAAAGTATGTTGTTTTTACCAAGACAAGGCTGGCTTCCTGTCTTTATCAGGAACAAGCATGGGTCAAAAAGTCTCGTTCACAAATGATTAACTGGCAAAAACACATAATTATTGGCAGCCGACCAGCCCTTACCTTACAAAGTAGGACAATGGAGGTACAGTTGCGGCTCAAGAAAAAACAAGATTAAACTCTGAGTGATAAGAGCAACAAGGAATGCGCTGTGACTTTCTTGTAAAGGTTATCGAACAGAGCCAAAAGGCCAAGGTTTCTTTGTTTTTCTGTCTCTATGCTCTTAAGAAACTCTGCCTGTAGACTGTATGAGTTGAATGTAAGATTTATGATAGGAAAATGTATATATTCATCAGCGAGACCATGAATAACTTAGTTGGAATTAGGGTTGCACAATTTTGGAAAAAAAACAAATTGCAATTTTTCTGGCAAGTACTGCGTTTGAGATTAGATTTGAAAAACTTGAGGAGTTTGACAGAAGACTGAAATATGAACTGATAAACTAATACAAAAATCACATGAATTTCAGAACATGTTTGTAGTGTTCTAAACAAGTTCAACATTTTGCCTCCTTTAGGGTTTAATAATTACAATAAATAGTGCCGCCCTACTTGGAATCGACTGGCACTGGCATAAATCTTGAATTGGGGGGAATCAAAGGGTCTCGTACGTAGGTTAAATATTTCAGGAAGTAGTAATAGTCTGATCCCATGCCATTTGCAAGTACATGTAGTATTTATGAACGATTGTGATGGAAAATTGTCACGAAGGTGCCAAGACATGCAAGGGATGACCTCATCTCTTCAACAGCATTATAGTGGTTTGGAAACAGGAGGTGCGCAAATGAATTACAAGCCGGTCTCCAAGGAAACAACAATGTTCAATCAGCATTTGTCAAGTTAATGATGGTTTTGAGTGGAATGTGATAGCAAAGCAAAATGGTTGAAAATAGTGCTGCGTATTAGACAGGTGGTCAGAATGTTTACCTTTTTTTAAATAGCTTGTTTGGATTGTTTATGATTATATCGTTACAGTGAAGGTGGACTATGGCAAGGCAAGGCAAGTTTATTTGTATAGCACAATTTGTGCACAAAGTAATTCAAAGTGCTTTACAGAATAAGAAATACATTAAAATCACAATGCAAACTAATAAAAGCAGAAATAATCATCTTAAAATTAACATTAAAAGAGAAAAGTGCAGAATAAAAACCTTTCAGTCATATGCACAGCTTAACAGAACCGTTTTGAGCCTGGATTTAAACATTGTCAATGTAGAGGCCTGTCTCACATCTTCAGGAAGAATGTTCCAGGTTTTAGCTGCATAAAATTGAAACGCTGATTCCTCATGTTTAGTCCTGACTCTAGGCACCAGCAGGAGGCCGGTCCCTGAAGTCCTCCGAGTGCGAGATGGTTCATATGGCACTAACATGTTGGTGATGTACTGTGTTTGGTGCTGGGCCATGGAGAGACTTGTAACAAGCAGAGCTGCTTTAAAGTCTATTCTCTGAGCCACAGGAGCCAGTGCAAAGACCTGAGCACAGGACGCATGTGCTCCAAGTCTGGATTTGGCAGTACGCCTTTGATTTTTGCAATGTTTTTTAGATGGTAAAGCTGCAGATGTTATTGATTTGATGTGGCTGTTAAAGTTCAAGTCTGAGTCCATTATTACCCCTAGATTTCTAGCTTGATTTGCAGGTCTTTAGAGAGAGAGAATAGAGGTGACTGCTGACACCTTCTCTTTGTTTCTGTGGGCCCAAGACGATGACTTCAGTCTTGCCTGGGTTTACTATGTCAATTTTCTGGTCCACCACCTGCTTGTCTCCATGGAGATTGTCTGGAAAGTTCCACAGTATAGCATGTGAAAAAGTTAAATCATTCACCTCTGATTATACCGTCTATTCTGACCTTTGATAGGAAAAAACGAACACTCAAAATCAACCTGAGAGCTTTGAATAATGATTTCTTATTACATTATGAATATTAAAATCTAGTATTTTTCTGCACTATAAACCCACACACTGCTGACTGACTGGAGGGATTATGAGTCCCACGTCCTGTCAGAGTTCTGTGGGTTGATTTGCATGTCGCACTGATAAATGAGAGGAGATGGCTTTATTGTGGGCAGGAAATCAAACTAAAAGAGCCAGTGATACTTGGTGAATAGCAAAACACACATTATGCGGAATGGTTCAAAATACTGCAGAACTGTGTGTGTACACCCGTGTCATACTATTCATAAGGTCATAGCAGTGGAACATTTTTAGCATTGAAATGACAGCTATATTAGTAGTAATAGTACTCCAGCAGATATAACTTACCACTTCTATGTTTATTGTATGTAGACTCCAATTGATAATAACTACTTACTCTAAACCTTTATCAAGTGTAGGGTGCGCTCACACACACCACACCAAAATTAGACTAAACTAAACTAAACCTTGCATTATCTGTATATTTGTTTTGTGTGCACTTTGAGCAGCTGAAGTTGCGTTTAAATGTGCTATATAAATAAAATTTAATTGACTTGAATAAACCTGGACTAGATTAGGACCAAATCTAGACATATGTGAACGCACCCTAATTCCGCTAATGCAAGTTCACTCCCCACGCTAACAACAAGGCTGCAGTGAAATACCTTTTAAGATTCAATGAATACACTTCATATATCCTTGCAAGATATACTTTCAGTCTTCTGGCGAAATGAAGCCTCTTACTTCCTACAGAAATTGATTTTTTTGTTTGTATCATATAATCCTGAGTGACGGGTTTATATTTCCTCTATGTGGCCGTGTCTGAGTATGGATCAATAGATCACAGTTAAGCCTCTCTTATGACCCTTTCACACTGTTATAGTCGTGACCATTGCTTCAAAAACCACTGCAAGATTATGACAAGATCAACCAAACCGATAGTGACATTTCCAAAAGTCGTCTTCATAATTCCAGGTCCAGATGGAGTAAAAAGTGAAGCAGAGCGACTTCTGTATAAATTAGAATGAACCGTTACACTAATCACTTAATCTGTTATACATTGCAAGCTATTAATCTCCAGCCAGTGCAATCCCAGGCAGAGATTAGATGCACCCAGATCCGGGATCCAATTAGGTTTCCCTGGCCATTTTTTCCCATCCCCCCCTTACACCACATTTCAACTGTAGAGGACATCCCAAAGCTCCGTGTTGTCAAATGCATCAGCGGGAGTCTTGACAAGGGCCCATTTTGGTTTCATTTATTCGATAACCGCAGACCTATGTGTCCTATAGGGAGGAAGTTCACAGCATAAGGTAAAGCTGCTATGGTCTAAATGCCTAATGTTTACACAGCTGTAGACTCATAGCTCTGCTCCTTCCAGCTCTTATCATGGGCTGAAGATTTGAGATGTGGGTAGCACAGTAACCGCAGACCTCACACAAGTGCAACAAAGGCTATTGTACCGAATGAAGTACTTTCAGATGTCTCTTCACTGAAAAACTGATTCAGCCACTATAACCAGTGGTGGAACGTAACAAAGTAAAAGTAGTAAAATACTGTACTTAAGTAAAATGTTTAGGTATCTGTTCTTTACTTAAGTAGATTTTAAGTAAGGCTAAGGGTTTATTTTAACACGTTTATAATTTGAACAAAAACAATATATCAAAATCACTACATTTGAAGCTGTATTAGATCTCAAAATCTACGCAAAATACTTTTTAAACAGGTACTTAAATACTTTTACTTAAGTAGATTTTTTCGTGTGATACTTTTACTTAACAATGTTTTTGCTCCGGTATCTGTACTTTTACTTAAGTAACACAATTGTGTACTTCTTCCACCTCTGACTATAACTACTATCTCCTTTAATTTACCAGACACTTTCACTGGGTTGTAGTATAATTTATGCATCTAAAAATCACAATAAAACAAATATCTATTGCTTGCCAAACCAATTACTGTAACAATGTGAACTCAAAATAGATGTATCTGTAGAAAATGACATCAGCGTTTTCCTGTACTTTCTTCTTGTGGCTTCATGATTTGTTTTGTGAGTGTGTACAACTTGAGTATCAAACATCCTCCCATAGTGCATTGCCTCTGTATCGCCTGCTCTGATTGGCCTAATCTCAGAGAATACGCTCATTGTGGTTTAAAGCAACTTAACTCCACTTTAAACAGTTAAAATAAAACGTTGTGTAAAATGTAACAAGTAGGCTAACCAGTACTTTGAGTAGTATTTTCCATGTGTTCTAATAGTCATAACTTATACATAACATAACTATACTTTTACTGCAGTACTCATTCACATTGGCAACAGTAGCTCAGTTGGTAGATGGAGTGTTTGATCCAAATGTTAGAGGTTTGAATCCCGCTCTCGATGTAAACATCACTGGTTGAGCAGTCTGATCTACTGACACAGAGGTTGGCGGTGCAATTCTAGGTCCCACAGATGCATGCTGTTGTTGTGTCCTTGAGTAAGGCACTTAACTCACCTTTCCCCCAGTGTCTGCGGACACCAGTGTATGAATGTGTGTGTGAATGGGTGAGTGGTTCCTTGATGTAAAGCGCTTTGAGTGTCTAGAAGGTGGAAAAGTGCTATATAAAAATGTAACTGTTAACATTGCTAACAATAATTGTGTTGTGGTTCATAGTGTTTAGTTACACAGATTAGAAGATGTCTGCAGTACGAGTAATATGTCAGTATGTCAGTGATAAATATGTAGGTCAGTTACTGGTCCTGTTGTGTGGGCGTGATCGCAGATGGTCCTGGAGCCTGTCCCTCTACTGTATAATAATCACATGTGAAACACCCTGTGGAGAGAACAGACTTTTTCATTATTCAAATTTTTATGATATTTTTTCACATATTGAACAAAAACACAACTAAATAAAACAAATATAACAAAAACTGTGAGGTGTGACATTAAAAGATTTAACATAGAAAAACTGACTGTTTCTAACGGATATAACAGTGCTCCATCATCATTAGCTTTCTCAAAGTTGTATTTTGATAGATTCATACATGTTTGAGTAATCCCATGTTGTCCTATATTTGAAGCTTGAGTGCTCGGAAAATTCCAGTTTTCACTTATCCCCGCCCGCTCCTCTGTAGTTACTTTCGATGTCTCAAAACATTCAGACTCCTGGTACATGTATGGTTCAGAAATGCCACATAACCATTTTTCAACAATAAAAACATATAATTTAAAATCTACTGTTTGTCATGGTAAAATTTCACTGTGAAGAGGCGGGGCTTATAATTTTTGTAGTTTTGAACATGAAATCAATGGATCTGTTTCTATTATTAAGCCGGTTTAGATCAATATTATGGTCTACTATGGACAAAATGTAAATATAATGATGTTCTTTTGTTATTGTATAAAACTCAACTTGTCTCCTTTAACCACTATTATTTTTGTTTTCCTCAGGTGGGACAATTTTGAAGAGCTTTCCGATGGAGCCAAGGGGCAGCTTTTACCTCTTCAGTCCATCCTCTTCCTCTTCCTTCGTCATCATTATCCTCCATTTTGGCTCTGTTTTGCATAAGCTCTGAACTGGAATGAGGGTGCGTCTGGCCCCTCCGAAAAAGACACTCAAAATCACAGAGAGTTTAAATCTGTGACGATCCACTGAACCTTCCATAAGAGGACGAAGGGTGGACTCCTCTTCCTCAGATGCCATACTACTGAATGCTGGCCATGAACCTGCCCTGTCTGTCTGCCTGTCTGCCTGTGTCTCTGTCTGCCTGTCTGTCTGCCTGTGTCTCTGTCTGCGTGTCTGTCTGGTATATTGGTCGTCTCTTTGCACCAAGTGCCATAACATTACATTCCTAGGAACTTTGCACTGATCACCAACAACCCTCATTTTTATTAGTGGCTGTGGTTACATGCACCTGAGAATGGACAAGTGCAAATTGTGTTGGGTTGAAAGTTGACTTTGATCATTTGGTGTAAGAGTTAAATTATATAGGGCTGGTCGATCTGACAACAACAAAAAAAAGAATCTTATATAAATCAGTGGTGGATGAAGTACTCAATTGTATTACTTAAGTAAAAGTACAGTCACAGAGGTAAAAAGTTACTCAAGTAAACGTATCACATGAGCTTGTCACATGTACTTTAAGAGTAAAAAGTAAATGTATTTCACACAAGTGTTAATTTGCTAAAGTGTAAATGTAGTGATATTGATAAAAAAATTATACATATTTTATTCAACAGTAGCAATACAAATCAATTTCTTAATTTTTCTAGTGAATTTCGTTTGGATGTTACCACAAACATGGTAAAAATAACTCCTCAAATCATATGAAAAGTACTTTTTACTTTTCAGTCCAGTTCAAAAATATAGTGGAGTCACAGTTTTCAATTAAATTTGTCTCTGTCTTACTAAAAACAAAACATATTACATAAACCATACATACTTTTAATTATTGTCATTTAACATAAAAAATGGCTGTAGACCTCTCCATTCAAAAGACCCAAGCTGATCATTGACGATTAAAAATTGTGATCTAGCAAACGGCAATAATTTCACTCAATTTTGATTAAAATTGTATTAATCACACTGCCCCAAGTTAAACTCAGGAAATATATTGCATAAAAGAAATACTGCTGTTAGCTTTCTTCCAACACACACTATTTTGCCCCAAACATTACTCAACGAATTAGACAAAGTACTTAAGTAATTCAATGACAAAAATACTTCATATCTATGTATTCTCATTACATGTAACCATAGCTTAACTGAGCCAAAAAGTGTTACTGTCTCTACATTCAAAAACCAGCCTTAATATCAATCTGGAGCTTTCCTATTGTTAACATCATGTCATGCGTTTCATTTGACCCCTCCTGTGTTTTTACTACAAGCTTTTAGCACTTAAGTCAGTGCATAGTGCCAGAGAAAGACAGAGACAAGACCATTTATGCACATTATGAATTCTTATTATTATTCACAAGATTGTTTTCCTGTTGTGTGAATGTGCGCGAGAATGATGTTACGGCCTATAGTTTCTGAAAGTTCATGATTTTGAATAGGACACTGGATAATTCTATGTTTTATAATTTATATTGTGTATGCTTTTTCCACAGTTTAAGCTTCTTTTTTTTATCAACAAAGCGAAACGAAAAATATCACTCCGGAGGCAACTTCCCCACACCATCTTAAAAGTGGTCTTAGGACGTACGCCCACATAGAGAGACACTTTAATTAGAGATCCCATCAAGGCCATTGTTAAGTCTTACAATTGTATCTCATTCCACCATTCGAAGAAAAAACCTTTGAAATCGTTTAGAAACCAGAATTGCAGACAGGAAGAGGAAATCTATTGGCCCGGGTTGCACTGATGAGGAGTCCTTTCATTGATAGCAGATAAGAGAGGAATCTACCTTTGAAACCAGACCAGAAAATCTCCAAAGTCCACATAATTACCTGCTTTAAATACACGCCAGGAACAAACTCACAGAAATCTTAGCCCTGTTATCTTTGCTATTGCATCTAGAGCCCAAAATCTGAAGACACATGGATATTATGAGAATACGTGAGTGTAGTTTTTTCATAAGTTCAAATCAAAGTGGACCAGAGCGAGGTCTACAGGGGTGCAAAAGGATGCATTTATAAAGGTTTGCACGCTTATTTGAGGTGGGATAATTAATGACACCCACTTTGCACCCCTTTGAAACTCAAATGCACCCTCAGTCAGTTTGGTCTCAAGTGAACGCGTTATGGAGTGGTCCTAACCAGAGGATTGTTTCTTCAGTCTCCAGAATATGCGGTCCTTCCTTGAGCAAGACATCCACAATGCATTTCTTTAAGTCACAATTGGCAAATCACATTCACATTTGACAGAATAATGTTTTGTATGGTACAGTTTGGATGAAAATCAAATTATAATCTTATCTCTGTGAAAATATGGTATTTCCTTGAGTCCTGGATTCACTGGTTTACTGTTTAATGCAGCTCTTTCCTCAAAAACAACACCCACTCCCCCTATTGGTCAGCCTCTGCAGGACTTTGAGTGAGTGACAGGTGGATTTAACCAATCACAGTGAAGCATGAAATTTCTAGTTACCTTTTAAAGCAAATATATTTGAGTACAAGAATTCAAATTGTGATTTGGCAAATTGCAATAATATTTTTTTCTACATTTCTTCTAGTTTTGATCCTATAACTTCAAAGCGTGACAAAAGCGTTCAACTTTCAGACTTTTTAAAAACCTTGAGGCTAATAGGTGAGTCATTCGTTCAAAAATACATCGAAAAGACTCTTTACAGTTAAAAAGCACTTGTGATAAACGCGGTGGGTCGAAGCTGCGGCGACCTTAAAAATAAACAGAGATTCGTGTTGCGTTGATGTAAGAGCCTGAGTCACCAACTGTCTGAGTGGGCTACGTCCTTGTTGCCACATACTTAGCTTTAGCTTAACTGAATGTGATAGCGTCCAACCCGGTAAACTTCTTAAGCTTCTTACTTTATGAACTTGTTTTTTTATGTTACCAAATGAGTTTTATAACTACAATAGAGATCTATATATATATCTATATAATGCAGCCACTTTAATATATTGTAAATGATGGCTTTGATGCAATGTATTTATTTGTTATGAAGAAAACGTGTAAAGGGAAGTTTCAGTTTTTTTCAGTATGAATGCCTGTATCACAACACAATACCTTTCAAATCAATATCCAACCTATTTACTGTGATCATGAATGCCATTTTACACACAAACCTATATGAAGAGAGATACTAGACGGTGTTATTGTAGCTCTTATGCATGTTTTCAACCATTTTGCACATGTTCATTTCAGGGATTTATTTGAAGCATAGCGTTAATCTCACATTGATTCATGCTCACAGTAAGACGTAGGTGCATATTCTTGATTATTCAGAATACTGTGCATAGAAAAGGATACAACTTTTCTGTCTTATTCAAAATTTTTTAAATGTACCTATAATGTCATAAGAAGGGGCATTGAAATAAGTGTCACTCTGCCAAATTAAGTTGATTTGAAAACCTGTCCATTGTTTAGGTCATTTTGGTAAGGCTTTATAATAACAACACTTTGAATATCGTTAATAAAGTATGAACAAAGATTTAACACACATGAACAAGAAGTTAATTAAGAACGATCCCGGCTTTGTAAATACTTTTCTAATTAATACTCCCCTTCATTTGTAGTTAGTTAAAAAGCCTGAATAATTCATAATACACAATTACTTCATTATGATTTAAGACTTTGTTCCTGCTTAATTACGGCTAATTAAAGTATCGTTATTGTAAAGTAGTACCATAATTTTGTCTTCTTCATCACTAATATGGTGATGTACCAAGAATGTGCTTTTTCTTGTCATACAAGAATCCTGTATAAATAAACCTATTTCTGATATTGAGCAGAAAACAAAGGTTATTTTATTTTTAGAGGAAGTACATGAAATACATGACACCTGTTTGAGAAAAAAAAATCTAAAGAAAATGTTTAGAATTGAACTGTGACGCTCCCTTGGAGGGCTGATAGACAAGTGTATATGTCTGTAAATCAAATAAACCTATTTAATCACTTCATACCTCTATCTGGACTCTGTGGATTTGTTTTGTTTATGATGGTGCTGTTAAGTTTATTTATCTTCATGTTTATAAGTGACTGGAGCCTAGCACAGCAACTACTGGGCTGAGCCAGCTAGCCAACACTGACGGATATTGATGAAACATTCACTCACCATTCATCACCACTTTATCATATTTATTTTAATATACATTTTACCTGTGGTAAACAGGATGAATTTGTATTTTTAGTTACACTTAAAAGCACACTCAACAAAACCAAATACAAGATTTCCACAACAGTAAGGCACCATCAGAACATTATACCTTTATATTGCCTTTGTGCATTATATTCCATCAAATTTGGCTTGGAGCAGGGGTCAGTAGAGCATAGACAGAACATGACATAAGATAATAAAAAAAATATACATATATATTACGGTACATAAAGAATGTACACGTGCTCAATACACCTGCACAGTCCATCCATGTTGTTTAGCTGCTATATCTAACTCAGGATCTCTTTGCTGCATCCTTTCATGTTAATTGAGTGAAAATGGACACTCCAAGAAAACAAGAAACCTGTATCCTCCTCTCTTTTGAAGATTACCTGATAAAGTTGCCCTTCGGACGTGACTGGCAGCAAATTCCTCTTCATCCCTTCATCTTCCTTCACAAAGAGCTGATTTTTATCTGGACTAGCTAGGGAAGGGCCAGGTCTGAATAAAGGCAGTATTGTCCAGGTGCAGTGAGCCGGGCCTCTGTACAGCCAGCCTTGTTTGTAGAGCAATCTCTTGGTGCATGTGCCATTTAGAGACACAAGACAAGCTCCTGTGTAAACACCATAAAGAGAAAAACATCATATTTACCGAACAGGAAGCCTTCAGGTAAAGGTTCCCCCTGTGAGCTGACATGCAAGTAATGTGGTGGTATGGCTAACATGGGATCTCATTTAGACTAATGAGCTTGTGAATGGCAGGGTTGCAAAATTACAAAATCTAGACGGACACTGTAAGCTCCATGTGGTGATGCTTCTCAAACTGTGGCACAGGTACAACTCTATGTAAAATGGTAAATGGTCACATTTTTATACAGCACTTTTCCACCTTCAAGGTGGAAAGAGCTTTATATCAAGGAACCACTCACCCATTCACACACACATTCATACACCAGTGTACACAGACACTAGGGGTGAGGTGGGTTACGTGTCTTGCCCAAGGACACAACGGCAGCATTTATCTTTGGGAGCTGGAATCGCATCGCCATCCTGTGGGTTAGTGGATCTGAATGCTCTACCAATGATGTTTATGTCGAGAGCAAGATTCAAACCACCAGCCTTCGGATCAGTGGACAAAGACAACTGTCGCTTGGTGGTGATGGTTCTCAAACTGTGAAACACGCACAACTCTATGTATTTCATTTTCCTTCCTTAATATTGTTTCTATAGTGACTGGTTATTTCTGGTTAAAGATACACTATGGAACTTTCTGGTGGGGGCCTGTGTTAATGCTGTCTATAAGGTTCGACAGTATGGCATTAAACTTATCTCCGTGGAGACAGGCAGATGTCTCCAGGAAGTCAGATCTGTGGAGAGACGACCTAAACTCACAGTAAGAATACATTTTTTTCTGAGAAATAAAACACCTGTAATTCAAGACATGCAAGATAGTAAAGATTAATAATGCAACACTGCGGAACATTCCAGGAAAAAGCAATAATATCTCCATGGAGACAAGTTACACAGTATACCTTGAATTCATGGAAATTGTCGTTGCGGTTAGTTATGGTTTAGTCAGGTCCTACTTTTCAAGATTGGGTTTTATTCCTGATTTTTCCTGAATTGATACTACTACTACTACTACTACTACTACTACTACTACTAATAATAATAATAATAATAATAATAATAATAATAAAACATTTCATTTCATTTATTACATCATGTTTTTTATTCTTGCATTGGGTCTGGACTGAGACTGTAACTGCACTGTAAAGCACTCTGTGGCATTGTTTAGGAAAAAAATGAGTGCTATCCAAATAAAGATTGAGTTTACAGAGGAAAACTGATTCATTACAAATTGTTCAGTGACCCAAAGCAGCCACCACCCATTCCCTCAGTCTGACCGGTGCGTGTCTTGTACCCCAATGTTAGACAGAGCCGCTCCGATCCAAAAGTCAACACATCTCCAGTCATGAGGCAGCCAGGAAACAGCGGGCGTCGCCAGGAAAGGAGGGAGCCATTCTAACCAGCACTGGAATTTCCATTTGCACTTTGCCTCTTGCGCTCACAGAGGGCAGATTCTGTACACGCCGCTGGGTGAATTCAGGTTACAAATAACTTCTGGTGGAGGTAACGACCCAAAATGTCATCGCTCTGGGAGTTTGAAAGCAGCATTGTCCCCAGCATCTATATATAAATGTTAATGATTCAAATTAAAGGTTGCAGAAAATATTTGGTTAGAGAGTGTGCCGTAAATTGACCGAAATGCCATAATATAAAATTGGTCAGTTGAAATGAATGCATCCCAGTATTCTGTTTATGAGCTTATGGTTATGGTCATTTGATGAATATTCATATTTACATAGACAACAAGGATTTCAGTCTGCCTCAGATCATCTCCTCCTGTGTGTTCAAATGCAGTAGAGCAGTGGTGGAACATAACAGCTAGAAGTACTGTACTTAAGTAAAAAAAAAAATGTAGGTATCTGTAATTTACTTAAGTACATTTTACAGTGGGTCCTTTATACTTTTACTCCATTACATTTGAGAGCAGGTATCCGTACTTTCTACTCCACTAAATTTTTGAACTAGACTGAAAAGTAAATGTATTTTTATTATCATTTGAGACCTGCTGAAAAGTCTGAGGGTTTATTTTTAACACGTTCATAGTTTGAGCAAGCAAAAATACACAAATAAAAACAGCTAGAAAAAAATGTTAATACAATTGTTTCTACTGAACAAGATTCAGCACAGATCTTTATCAAAATCAGTCCATTTGAAGCTTTATTAGACGTCAAAATCTGTGCGAGATACTTTAACTCTTTAAGTATATTTTTTTTATATTTTTAAGTATATTTTTTTGATTTTTTCATGTGATACTTTTACTTGAGTATTTTTTTTGCTGCAGTATCTGTACTTTTACTTAAGTAACAAAATTGAAAACTTCTTCCACCACTGCAGTAGAGGCAGTTCTAGTAAGGTTTATCAAGCTGGGGGTGGTTAACACTCTTGACTCACACCAAAAGGGGTCTGGCATTCATGGAGTTTGCATGTTATTCTCTGTCTGGGTGGACTTCCTGTGTGCTCCTGTTTCCTGTTTCATACCACAATATGGTCAATGCTCTGCTTGGTACTTCTGACAGGAATACAACATCAGCAGTCTAGTGATGCAATAATAGGTTTTACCAGGCTATGACACAACACATTCTAATCAGGATGACAGTTGGTAGAGTGTTTGTCCACTAATCTGAAGGTTGGCGGTTTAATTCCCGCTTTTGACATAAACATCATCATTTGAGCTTTCAGATCCACTGACCCACAGGTTGGCGGCGTGGGTCCAGCTCCAACAGATGCTGTCATTGTGTCCTTGAGCAAGACATTTAACCCACCTTGCCCCCAGTGTCTGCCTACACTGGTGTATGAATGTGTGTGTGAATGGGTGAGTGGTTCCTTGATGTAAAGTGCTTTGAGTGCCTTGAAGGTGGAAAAGCGCTATGTAAAAATGTGATAGTTTTCCACCATTATTTCTTTCTAGTAGATTATCTGCCACCAAGTTGTCCCCTGAAATGTTCCACAATAAGGCATTAAACTTATCTATCATGCATTTATTCAACTGAAGGGGTTTTTGCTAGATAAATACCTTGGGCTCGCTTCTCCAGAGATCTGGCCTAGAACTTGCCCTAGTGGTGCAACCTGCTTGTCTCAATGGAGACAGATAATGCCTGTGAAGCATTCTAATCAAAGCAATAATACCTCTGAGACAAGCAGTTGGCTGAACCTCTACCGGTAATGTTACATAGTGTAGCTTTAACATTTTATCTTGGTAGAGATTTAGAGCAGTTCTTTTACCTCCATTGTCTCTAACAAACAACTCTAGCAGTGACACACACAGAAATAACCTTTAGAAAAGCGTTGATCACACATTCTGTCTCTGATCTGAGTAGAGCGTTTGTACAAAGACATAGAAGACAAGTGTATTCAGTTTCAGCAGCATCACACCTCCACTGAGAATGTCTCACCTCACTCCCCCTGGCACCCGCCGAGTTTTCCAAAACTACATCACAGTAACCTCCAACAGTCAGCGTGGGGGAAGTCGTGATGTGAATCTGAGAGGATGACGGTGTTGTAGCGTGGCATCATGTCATCTGTATGTGAGTCACAGAAATGCATATTAAAGAGGTACTGACCCGTGCTACACATTTCATCTCTGCTAATGAGCTATTACTAAAAGAAACAGAGGGAACACCAGACCGGCGCCACCTCCAGGCTTTCTGTGCAATTGAGGGGAAGTGACGAGAATAGCTCTTTGCTTCATTAGAGGGTGACTTGAGGCAAAGCAAGCAGGGGATGTACACACTTTAAACAGTACAATTATGACAGGGAGGATATGTTATTGTCACTGCTAGAACACAAATTATGGAAATAACAGCATGCGTTTAAAAATAGTGCATTATGTGCTGACTAAAGCTGTTATATGATCAGCTTTTAACTGATAAGCAGCAGAGGTGGAAAGAAATGAAGCAAAAGTAGTAAAGTACTGTACTTAAGTACAAATTTTAGGTGTCTGTACCTTACTTAGTAAATTTTACAGTGGATACTTTTTACTTTTACATCACTTCATTTGAGAGCAGGTATCTGTACTTTCTACTCCATTACATTTTTGAACTGGACTGAAAAGAAAAAAGTATTTTTTATTATTGTCTGAGGCCTGCTGAAAAGGAGGGATTTTATTTTTAACACGTTCATAGTTTGAGCAAACAAAAATATATAAATAAAAACAGTTAGCTTTATTTATTCAGTTGTTTCTGTTAAACACAATTCAGCACAAATCTTTATCAGAATCATTACATTTGAAGCTTGATCTCAAATTCTACGTTATGTTTACTATATGTTTACTTTTTGCTCTTTAAGTACATTTTTAAACAGGTACTTTAATACTTTTAATTAAGTAGTTTTCATGTGATACTTTTAGCTCCGGTATCTGTACTTTTACTTAAGTAACAAAACTGAGAGTTTCTTCCACCACTAATAAGAAGCCATGCCCAATATAAAAATGGTCAGTGAATTTAATTCCTTTGTCAATTTTGTTTTTCTTTTTTGTGAATTTTATCTTCATATATTTGGCGTCTTGTCATTGAGGGTTTATTCATCAAATTATATCAGTTGGTGTAGGCTATACAGGCTGTACCACAAAAATGTAAGGTTACAAATGGATCTAAGAGAGAAAAACTTAAAAACACATTTGTTCATGCGGTTTCATGTGAAGCTTGGTCAGTGAGGTTACCAGAGCAACACATTTTAAGGAGGACACGCAGTAGGCTATAATACTGGTTTAAAAACGCACACACACACATGCACACATGCACACACACACACACACACACACGCGCGCGCGCAATTATAAATATTCAAAATTATTATTCATTCCCAATGTGTTTTTGCCAGCTGTCACCATGTTAGTTCTAGTTGCTAATGGAAATGCATGTAAACAAAGGAAACATGCATGAACTGCACAAATTATCAAATCAGTTTTAAGTGATTTTGTGCTTTCAATTCTTAGATTAATAACAGTATCTGTCCATTATAAGTCTGTAAAAAGCCATAGAAAAGCCTTGAGATAGAACCAGTATAGCACTGACTACCCCTGCCCTATGTGATAGTGCAAGGTCTTTTTTTTTTTTTTTAATAACTGCAAGAGAAAGCCACTCATAAAATACCAGTACCTCCCCTTCCTCCCCCTTTACTGAGCCTTGCATCTTCAGGCTCCACTGCTTCCGTGTTGTCTGGAGGAGGCCTGAGGATCTGACTAACCTTCAGCTGTCAGACGGCGCATCAACAACTGAACTGCACACAGCACTGTGTCTTTAGTGAACCCCACACACGCTCTAGTCTCTGCTCTCTGCCCATGTGGAATGAATGAGAGAGATGTAAAAAGATGTGAATGTGTAAGCAGCAGCGGGGCCTATTATCCTACAGTACAAGACAAAACTGCCCCATAGCGACTTATAATGATCACTCCCAGTTGAGTCAGTGCTCAGGTTCGTAGATTGCTGATTTGCATATATTACTAATGAGTATGTAATGATGACAGTGAGAAACAGTGGGTACATTTGCACATGGCCAGTAAAAGTCAGATAGCTAGAGTAATCAGATAACACGATAATACGATCTGATTTTTGGTTTTAGACCATAAAAAACACCTGGTGATATACTGTGTGTTAGGTAATTAATGTTGTACTTTTGGCAGTAGTGGAAGAAGTATTCAATTTTGTTACTGAAGTAAAAGTACAGATACCGGAGCAGAAAAATACTCTGGAAAAATAGTATAACATGAAAAAAATCTACTAGTATAAAAGTGCCCCTTTAAAATGTATTTAAAGAGTAAGAAGTATTTTGCACAGATTTTAAGGTTTTATAAGGTTTTCAAATGTAGTGATGTTGATACAGAGCCAGTGATACCGCAGTGGTACGATGCACAGTGCGGGTTACGAATATACCGAGCATTGGTGAATAAATCATAACCTTATGCTTGACTTGTCCAGAATGTTGCCTGCGTGTTGTGGCTTTATTTAGACTGTGTGTTGCCACTTTTAGAAGCAGTGTTTTTGCTGCATATAAAAAGACTTTCTTCAGAGCTATTTGTGCATGGGGGCAGTCATGTATGTACGCCGTCATGTATGGCACACGTGGAGCATGAATGACTTATGTGCACAAAGGGACTGAATGGGATTGGGTTTAAATGAATGGGCAGTAATTCACATGCTACGGACAGGTTATAGATCAAAGGCAAACAAACAAACAGGGACCTTGAAAATATCCAAGACTGACTTACACTTGTGTGAATACAAATAAATAAATGTGTGCATGCGTTTCAGCTTCTTGTTATATGCAAAATTCTGAGGACTTATCTTCATTCATATAATATGTTGTTTTAAATTGATTATCACTATGGCAGCAGTCGTAATTTTTCATCATTCTGAAACCCAATGATAGAGTCACCATTGATTTAAATATGTTACAGTAGGATTCTATCAGAAAGTCCTATCCTTTTATCCTGGTTTGGGACTGACACAAAGACACTTTATATGACAATGAGAATGACACTGAGAAGTAGTGACGCTAGCAGTGAGGTTGCGGGGCATTGTTGTGCACAGAACCTATTGAATATTCATGAAATTACACATTCAGATAAATACGGCTTTCTTTAAATAGAAACAATTTAACCTAACATCAAATTGTGCTTCCTGATTTAGTTCTTCATAGACTTAACCACGTGAGACTGAGAGCTGAGAGCACGAGGCCCTGTATCTCTCACCTCTTCACTGTCTTAACAAAGAGCAGGAAGGAGGCTGCACAAACCAAGACTTTCATCAGAGGAACATCCCAAATTATGATACACAGGCTCAGTAGATTATTTATAATGGTATGTGATGTGACCTGGTGCAAACTGTACAGACTAATAGTAAAAGCCAAAAGTAAATTCTGTCAACTGGACAAAAAGTTGTAGGAGTGAAGATGTTTCGCTGCTCATCCAAGCCGCTTCTTCAGTTCTGAAGACTACAGACTAATGTTTGAGGAAAATATCTTGTCTTTCAGTTCTTTCCAAGCAGAGAATGAATTCACTTTTACACTATTTGGCAAGAAATACAGACACGTTCCATTTTATTGTAGTTGCAGCAAGACTGTGCAGAAGGTCACACCAGTAGGGGCGACAGTAGCTCAGTTGGTGTTTGTTCACTGATCCAAAAGTTGGTGTTTCAAATTCTACTCATTGGTAGAGCAGTCAGATCCACTGAACCACAGGTTGTTGGTGCGATTCAAGTTCCCACAGATGAATGATGTTGTTGTGTCCTTGGGCAAGACACTTAACCCACCTTGCTCCCAGTGTCAGTGTACACTGGTGTATGAATGTGTGTGTGAATGGGTGGTTGGTTCCTTGATGTAAAGCGCTTTGAGTGCCCTGAAGGTGGAAAAGCACTATATAAAAATGTGACCATTTACCATTATGAGTACCATGGACCGCTCCTGAACGGGTAAGGGATTACACTGACTATATCAAGATGGTATATTAAATATGTTTTGACTCTGACCAACCGACTACTCAGATTAAAAAAATCAGTTTATGATCTGCTGTAAAGATTTGCAAATATATGGACAAAGAAAAACAGTGTATTTCATGTCCTTTTCAGGTTAGGCCCTACTGAGAAAATATTTTATCAGGATGCTTATGTAATAATGTGCAACAGTAAATGTAGGCTACATGAAGTCAGCAGTAGCACCATATAATAAAAAAGTATGGTGTACTTCCACTGACCCCACTTTTAATTATATACTTTGCGTTTTCACATATGGAGGATGATGGAAGAGGAGGAGGAACATTTATTTTTCCTCGAGAACCTCAGGAAATGGACACACGTGTAGTCTGGAATCTACAAATTGTGCAAAAATGCTTAGAACATGCCGCAGAACGGAAAATGAGGAGCAGTTGGAAGCATGGAAAACATTAAAAGATCATTATACATCAATTTTAATACTACACAAATAGAGACGTCTTATTCAAAAGACTGAGGAAAAAGGGAATACTGCTTTTACAACTAACTTCTGTGTCAAATCCAGGTCAACATGTGAATCTGTTTAAGCCTGACAATATTTTGGATCAATGACATTGACAGTCGATTCATTCTGGCTGATGGGATTGGTTCTGATAGGTCACATAGTTAATTCAATGCTGCTAATGGGGAAGGCAGTAGAAGAACTAATGAGGGCAGACAGGGTGACAGCAGCTCAGTTGGTAGTGTTTGTCCACTGATTTGAAGGTTGGTGGTTCGAATCCGACTCTCGACAAATCCACTGACCCTCAGGTTGATGGTGCAATTCCAGCTCCCACAAATGATTATTGTTTTGTCCTTGGGCAAGACACTCCTCCTTGCCTGGTGTGTGAATGGGTGGGTGATGTAAAGTGCTTTGAGTGCCTGGAAGGTGGAAAAGCACCTTATAAAAATGTGACCATTTACCAAGTATAGCCAAAAATTTGACTCACGTAAAAGTACTGTTACTTCAGAATAACTTTATCACGCAATCAGAAGTAAAAATTAGTGGCACAAGAAATTAAAGGATTTGGGAAACTACTCAAGTTAAGAGTAATTGTCACAAATTGTGTACGAATCTGGACAAAACATCTGATTTATAAGCCTCTGTGTATTTTGTCAAATCAAAAAAGACAGGTTTAAATTCTGTATGTACTTTATAGTGTAAAAAATCTGTAATTTGAAATTCTAAATAAGAGCTAGCATCAAGGGCTCACACCACTAAATACATTAAAATTATAATACAGTTAAATAAATCAGAGCTATGTTGGGATTTGCAGTTCAAAATCGTTAGGCTGGTTTGCTCACATTTAGGTTGGTTCTCATTTATAACTTGTCCGGGCGCAGTCAAATAATGCACCTGATTTAGATCTGATGGTACTCGGAAACGCAAATGTTTTCTCAGATGGTATTTGAGTCAAGCACAGAGCTGCGGATTGTAGCTCGATATTCGATACATAAATGAAAATGCTGGTTGATGAATGCTCCAGTGTGTTGCAGGCAAAATGCCATCACATGTTAGCATGCAGAGCAGGGATGTAGCCTGTGGTCTGGGGCATGTGCCAACTCAGACATATTCTACTGGGAGCGTCTTTCACTGGGTACATTTACAAGGTCAGTAACAACTACAAAAATCAGATACCACAATAGTTTTTTGGTGTCTGTTTACATGCACAATCAGATTATCAAAATATCAAAGGTGACATGTGTCAGTTAAACCACAGATTTTTAGAGTAACTGTTGTATTTAAAAGACAAAGTAGAATGAATTTTAAAATAACTCTTTCAGTCTTTAACATTTTCTCTTTTGTTTTTGGCTTTACCACATTGGTCTGCCCTTATTTTCCCTTCTCAAAACCTGCACAGGTGTGAACAATAAGAAAGAAATCAGATTACTCACATCAGATGTACGGTAACTACATTTCCATAATCTGATAATCCAGACATCAGATCATGATCAGACTTTCGATGTGCATGTACTGGGTACCGGCTACTGAATAGGTATTGGTAGAGACAAAATTGGCAGCATCTAATTTACATGGCTAAAGAAATAGTAGGCCAGTGAATCCATCAGATGTGGAGGTAAATGGGGCACAGCTGACAGGGGCCTAGTGCCACAGAGGGGATCAGGGCTGGCAGCAGGCAAATCCAACTGTCTTCCATTGGGCGAAGCATTTTGATATAGCATAAATACAGCTCAGATAGCACTGATTCAAATATTGGCGAGGACCCACTTAAAGAAACTCTATGTAAGATTTTGATACGTTTCATAAACTTGATCTAGCTGTGTCTCCAGATGTTCAAATGAAATATATCATTTACTGATCTAATGCTATTTTAAGGCTCACTATTTATGTTATAATTTGTGTTTTGGTTCTCAAGATGATTATCCAGTCAGAAAGCAAAATGAGCCTCATATGACTCTCTCATTTGGGTTGCCAGTTTAAATGCTGAAATCCAGTTGAATTTAACCTAAAATGACTCTGACCCTAAAATGACTCTGATCTGAATCCTCACAACTTAAACCCCAGCACCTGCAGCCAATCATTAATCAGTGCAAGAGAGGCCTGAATTCTGGAGGTTCTGAGTTTTAACATGAGTCATGACATTTCCATAGAAAATCTTGTATGTGTCCTTTGTATGCACATTTAGGCACTGGCAACCAAGGTTCATTTGTGATAGTAGTACCTTTTTAAAACAGTAAGAGTGCAGGCTATATAGATATATTGGCCAGTAGACATAAATATACAAAATAAGCAGATGTGCTAATTGTATAGGCACCTTCTTGTGAAAGTGAGGTGACATCCAGAGCATTTACAGACTGGGTGAGACTGAGGTGTGGAGCAGCGGCGTTCATTGCAGAAGTTCACACCCACAGAGACACTGTTCTTGTAAACTAAATACTGATGAACTGCATTGGTAGATTTAGCAATGAGCAATGCAGTAAGACTCCACTCTTGACAGTTAAAGGTAGGCTAACTGTGCATTAGTGTGCGCTTGTGTTAGAGCTCCCCCTTATGGCAGAAATTGAAGATACAAATAGTAGTACACTGGCTGTTTACGTGCGCAACAAAAAATCTTATCATGATCTGTTTCCTGGAGTTCAGATTATTTAAATGCAAACAGTTACATCTGATGTGACTAATCTTTATGATTGTTTACACTTTTTCCCAAAATGCATTAACTTAAACATGTCACCAAGTGTTTTTAGTGTTCAGATTTCTTTTGTGCATGTAAACACACACCAAAAATCAGATCCAGTTGTTATTGTCATATGATTTTTACTGGCCATGTAAGTGTACTCACTATCATAGCTCCTTTAATTATTCAAAATTAACTTTAAATGCATGTTGAAAATGTAAAGCTATGTATAAACAAAACAATAATATGCTTTGAGAAGCAAAATTATTTTAATAAAATAGACGTAAGACACTCAAATGAACCAACAGAAAGAGGGATTTTTTTTCAATAACTAATTGTATGGTAGGAAAAATTTGATAAAACAAAAAAGGCAGAATTACGAATCAGCTCAGGGAAAACTGATGTTGAATTAACATTGGAATGGGCACATGACAAAGAAAACACAGGGCATCTTTACGAGGTGTCCATCGCACCAGATTCTGTAAAATAAATTAAATAGATAATTAATAATTGATAAAGATATCGGAGATAGCACATGTTTCTGTCTAAAGCACTTAGTTTTACATATGGTATTATGTGGTTAAAAATGCATTTCCTTATAACTACTCTGGGTGACTGGTAAAACACAGTGAACCACCATTTAAAGCCTTGCATTATTAATACACTTTGAGTTATAATAAATATTTGATTCATTTGCAGTATAAGTTAATACAAGTAGAAATGAATAAGTGAGTGAAGAGCTATTTTACAAGTTCAACTTACGTGTTTCATTGAAGAGAAAAGAGTCCTGATACTCCTTCATGTACTGAGACGATCGAGCCTCGTCCAAAAACAGGGAGTAAACGCGTTTGATATCCTCCACTTGTACCTCTGTGCCCTGAGAACATACCAACAGTCAATTTAATCTACTTTGTTAGATTGTTTTCTTTGATTTAGCCACAATTCAATCTAACAGTTTAACATTGTTCAAAATTACCTTGCGTTTGCGGCAGACCAGGCCAGCTGTGCTGATCAGCTGAATTGCATAACGCAGTGACGTCTCCATGCCGATGCGGGTCAGAACAGTGTGTGCCTCTTCGCTCAGCTCCACATCCTCCTCCTCACATCTAAAACACAGTGGCATGTTTTAGACAAAGGAACAGAGAAACCATAGCTTGTCATTTTAATAGAAGTCTTACCGGATCTTGAGTATCTGTCTCGTCTCCTTTTCATTGTACGGAGAAGTGGCGATGATGAGCAGTCGGTCCAGAAGGTCAATGGGAATTCCATGAGGACTCTGGTAATTTGTGCCACGAATGCTGTGGAAAGAAATGACCACACACAAGTCAGTCAACAGTTTGAAGGTTTGAAATATGAATCGGTGCTACTAAATTTAAACATTAAGCTAGTTTGGCAACCAGACTCCTCGTATTAGTGAGGACGGGATTTACCTAACCATTTATTGTAAACAAACAATAAGCAAACTAATTTACAGTAGCCCTGAGAGAATAAAATGTGTAATTAATGACTTTTGAGTAAGTTGTGAAGGAATCATAATACTTTTGCATTATGAGCGCAAGGCCAACATTACCGAGTTATGCCTCTGTTGGTGGCCATAATAAGGACTGGGGACAAATCACTCTCCAAGGCCCGATTGAGAAAAGAGAAACACTCCATGTCCAGCATATGAACCTCATCAATAAATAACACCTGAAAGCAAAAAATACAAGAACGATTCATTTTATGTCAACTGCACACTTAGATTTCCAAAAATGTGACACAAACCCCAGGGATGATTTCTGCCTTTCCCTCTTCTCTCCATTCACAAACTTTGGCATTAATCTGTTCTCGGACCTCAGATTTGATTTCACCGGTGTCCCCTGAAAAGAGGGCTAGGAAACCCTGTGTGCGGCTGTTAATGACATCAATCTCATGAAGAGAAACTGTGTGTACCACCTCTTTCCTCTTCTGAAGCTCGCCCTCTGGACACTGTACAAACTGGGTCTGAAATGCACAGAGATGAACAGGGTTTTTGTATAATCCTTAAAATTCAGATAAATATTGGTGCCTTCACTTCATACCTGAGCTCCCATGGCATCATAATCTCTGGCTCGGGTGAATGAGCGCCCCAGCTTGCTTATCTTTCCAGTGGCTTTGTCAATTGTAATAACATCTCTATAGATATAAAAGAAAATGCATTAAATAAAAGTGGACAACTCCTGAAGATCTCCATAATGTTCAAAAGGGAGCCGCTTACCCTGCTTGAACTTTCTCCTTACTAAGACTTTCGATCATCTTATTGCCCAAATCATATATCGTCTCCATCTCAGTAGTCTTAAGAGTCAACTTTCCAACCTTAGCACCCTAGATGAGAACAAAATATGTTTAGTGTTTATTACACATTAGAAAAACAGTTAAAACATCAAAATATCTTACTGTTCCTGTAGCTGGTCTATCGATCTGTATTTCCACTACCTCTCCTTCAATGATTTCAGTCTCCTCCCTGTGAGACAAAACACAAACATATACATAATTAATACTGATAATTAAATATGTTATTTGCAGTTTTGGTTTGAAATCGTACTTAATTCTGACACCAATAGCTTTTCTGAAAGCTTGGCTAAGTGCCTCTGTTTTGCTCATTTCAAGAGAGAAGATTTCACTTCCTGCTAGCGCTGTAAAAGGGGTGTCAGGGCCAAGAGACTGGGCAATACCTGGAGAAACAGTGAAAACCATTGTATTATCAGATATTACTATTGCTGTGTTTTAATATTCCTTAGTTACTTACCCATTGCAATGGCAGTTTTTCCAGTGCCCGGCTGGCCTGCAATGAGCACGGCCCTTCCAGCAATGTGGCCATCTTTGATCATTTCCAGTATGACACCTGCTGCACGACGAGAGGCGAGCTGACCCACCATCCCCTGAGACACCTACACGAATATACAATACAACCATGTACAAATCCAATACATTTTTAAAAATGAATGTATGCATTTATTATGAACAAAAATTGCATATATTCACCTGTCTTGGCTCCAAAGCATCATCCAAACCAAGGCCACGAATGTGAGAATGAGCACCTAAAATGAACATTTAAAAGGTGAAGTGGAGGGAAAAAAAACATTCCCAGTTGAATATCCACAAATGTAAATGGTTTTACCAATTCTCTCAATTCGTGTTATGTCACGAACTTCTGGGACCTTTGTATTCGCCATCTGCACATTAGACAAAAAGAAAATATTAATGTTGAATAATGAATTCACACTCCCATGGTTCTATAAAAATAATGACTGCTTTTTTTCGTGAAGGGTTTCTGACATATGGCATATTGTGATTATAAATTACTATAATTTATGAACACCTTAGATTCCAGTTTTTGTCACATACTACCTACTGCCACCTACTGCCAATTTGAAAACAATGTGATAATTCCATTATAGGATTTTTTTTTTTACTCTGACCATGATCAGTGTGACTGGCCTATCCATGTGGATATTCTGTGTGTCTGTGTGTGTGTGTGGTGTAAAGTCAACTTGACAAAAAGAAAAGTTACACTGGGAGTGTTGAAATTGTGTTTTCATAAATGTGTTCTTTTGAAAATGACATATTGACTTTGTAAGTTACCAAAAATGATTAACCCCTTAGACTGTTGTACATATCCTAATAACAAATTTTTTTACTCTTAATATCCACATTGATAGGCCAATATGGACTTTAGGGCATTTTTTGTTTTAGCATAAATCAAGTTTGTTGCTTTGCGCTCCATAGACTGCCACTATAGAATGCCTATTTTGACAATTCTCTTTTATTAAAAGCCTAAAAACGTTTTTACCTTTTACTTTATGTTTTCCTGTTAGAAACTACATACAGTTATGTAACAATATTTTTTTATTTTTCACTAAATTACCACATTTTCCATATTGGCATACACTGTAACTCCATGAAATGAAAAGAAATGTGACTTTTCTGTATATCCTTGTGACTGGTTCACCGATATGAACAATCAGTGGGGAGATTGAAAACATTTTTAGTTTTGGTATACTGTCAGTTTGAATAAATGCATAGTTTTATCTATAATTTATGGAGAAAGATTTTTTACTGCACAACAGCATGAGTCTCAGATTTAGTGAAATTAGAGAGATCTTCAAAATTGTACAAAATTAAGATTTTTACCCAGCTCTAAATCTGTCCCTAAATGCATGTTTTTGATGAAGAGTCCATTTTCATTTTCAGAGAGAGACCGTCAAATAATGAGCTTATAATGGATGCCATTGGATACACACATTTCCCGAAACACGCTCAGTGTTTACAAAACTTCTCATGTCGCCAAAATTGATCCGATCGGGATGAAACTCACATGTCTAAAAACCTATAGGTAACACATATGTGTGAATTTTCATGGCAATCGAACAACCAAAGTTATCACGATAAATGTACCTTCAGATACACACATTTCCCACAAGGGTGAAATACCATCAGTGACCATTAACTAGGCCTGGTTTATGAGTTGGTTGTCATAGTGACAGGTATAACGAATATCACAACACAACACGTAGAAACCGAAGTACGGATTTAGCAAAACTTTTAGTTTTAAGAAATCGTCTTAGACTATATTGTTACAAATTGGAGAACCCCATACTGATAAACAATGGTAACGAACAGACAATAGTAACGAATCTTGATTTTACTGAAGGTAGGGAAACCCCATGGCATCGTTAGCTAGCGCTAGCAATACAGCTAGCCTCGTTCATTCTAATAATGTCCAAATGCACAGTCGATGTACGTGGTATTCCCCTAGATGGGAAGGTAATAATACGTGTACACAGTCCATTATCTGCTGCAGGTGGGTGTCCGCGTTTACTAAAAGCACCATTGTAACTGTAGACTCACCTGTGCCGGCACACTTCACAGTTAAATGTGGAAAATGCGGCGCGTCTTGTGTGGTGCGCAGGGGAAAAGGTACCGACTAGAAACTGAAAACGTTCTTTGTTGCAGTGGTTCCTGTAGCACCAAGAGCAGCGCCTCCTGTATGCTGTGGTGTATGTGGTTGTTCCACAGAGACAGGTACAGTGCATTCAATGACTAAAATATTATTTTATTAATTACTACTGTGTACTAAAATGTGCGTCCACCAGGCAGACAACGTCGCCCACGAGTCACTGCATAACACTTTCTATCAGATCCATTCGTGCTTTCCACTGACCAATATAGTTAAAACTTGGCAAATTGGCACCAGTAGATGGCGCAACATAGCTGTGGTCTCATTAATTTGAATTGAATATACGCTACCAATCCCAAACCTGTTCTCATTAGATTAGTAGGCATACATCTCATTTTTCTCATCGCGTCTGCATAGCATTTTATCACTACACAAGAAAACTACTGGAATAAGCCGACGTAACATTGGTTGTGATATGGTAAGCTTTTAATGTACAATGTATGCATGATGCATGTGATATCTTCCTGGGAGGAAACTAAAAAAGAAAGTGTTGTGGGCCGCTCTTATATTAGAAAACACCTCTCGACTATGGATCCATCACATTAGTCCTGCATTCCTAATAATCTTATGGTAGCTTCATTTCCTACCCAACAACCCAAAATATGTGCTTAATAGAAAAGCTAGTAGCCCTATAATAATATTAATGTTGAGTGGATGTTTGATGTACATTTTATTCCTTAAAAAGTACAATGATCAAAAAGCATTTTATATTTACAGCACATTGCGTTTTAAATTAAAAGAATCAAAACCATATACATTACTATGTAGCTAATATAATGCATTCTCAGAAAAATATTTTTTTGTTCTGTATGTAAGGTCATAGGTAAAAAGCATGTCACATGTTACATAAGTTGTTGTTACATTACAGTTGGAGGATTCTAATAGCAGAGCCGTACCAAACCCAAAAGCCTGCATAGACTGGCTCACTGAAGGTGGCCTTGAAGCGGTGGATGAGAGACATGGTGTCACCTACAGTATAGAAGGACAGAGTACCCCCCACATGGTCCAAGAATACACCAATACGGGACGAGTAAGGTGCGTTTAGCTCCAGCTGATCTTTGTTGTGGCGGGCTGAGTAACTGGTGTCAGAGCAGAAGAGGCTCCAGGATTTGCGGTTGTAACCAATGCGACAGCTGTCTCCATAGCCCGTCCTCTTGATGCCTTTGTAGGTGATTCCGATGGCTGCTCCCTCTCCGCTCCAGTCCACCTCCCAGTAGAAGGCCCCACCAGCAAGGGCTTCCCTGCACAGGACCTGGGGCAGTGAGTCAAACCTGGCAGCGCTGTCGGGGTAGTTCTGGGGGTCATTCTTTAGGGTGGCCTTTTTGTTGCCTTTGGATAAGTAGAGCTGTCTGTAGGCTGTGTTTTGGTCCAGACTGAGCTCACAGGCATCTGGAGAGGAAACAATGGATTACTTTAGCTTTGAATGGCTCAGGTCAAATTTCAGTGAGAAAACCCAACACTAAAAGCCTCTGTTCAAAGCACAATTGGGAGCAGCCCTCCACCAATACCCGCTCTAAGGTCACTGTTGTTTGACTTTGTTCTTTACATTGTGTTAGATGTTTAACTAACTTCTGCTGATAACTACTTTAATAGAAAAGACCCTCTGGCTGCACATAGAGAAAGAGCCACTAGGGAATAGTGTCACCTGTCTGTCTTCTGCTTATCACAACTGGTGGGACACCCGCCGCGGTCGACTATTTCTGTCCGATCTATGATCTGCAATGCCACAAGTATTAATAATGTTTGCCTTTTTACAATAAAGTTGTACTATATATACCTTTTCTTTTGGAGGGTATCGGCTTGTTTCCATGGAGATTTTATTACTTTGACAGGAATCTTATACAGATTTGCATTTATTTAACATATCTATTTTCCATATTTAATTATATGCGTTCTTTGGTTGAAAAGATGCATTCTTACTGTGAGCAGGGTTGCCTCTGAACAGACCTGACCTGTAACCTGGCCTGGTGGCATCACTTGGTTGTCTCCATGGAGCTAGATAAGTTCAGTGCCATACTGTGAAACATTCCTGGCATCTCTCCATATCTCCATAGAGATAAACAGGTGGAAGACTCTCCAATCAGAAAAACTGCTTAGTGCATCTTTAAAGTTTCTTATTGTGGAATGCTAAAAACAATAATGGTGGTCAGCCAAAGGGTCTGGCAATAAAATAAATAAACTGAACCTTACATCTTAAGAAGTCATCCCTGTAGCGAGGCTCTTGCACTGGCACTGGCACAGACTTGTACATGGCGGCTTCTTCAGCTGTCAAAAGAAGTAGAGTGAAAATGTAGTCAGTGACATTGTTGACTTTTTCTCCCATTATTCAAACTAACATAATGGTCCCTTGAATGGACTGGAGAGGTTCTACACCAGTAGACTGAGCTAAAGTCCATTATAGTGGAATGTGCTCTTGTAAACGCACCAGCAGTTTGACTTCCTAATCAAAGTAAACATTTAACCATGCAGCTACTGAAGGACCCCAGACTAGCTCCTAATGAATACTTATGGTTGAGCTCGGGCCAAACAACAGACAGAACTGCACAAAGGCCCTGGTTCAAACAAAGGAAATTCCTCAGTATGGCTTTACTAAAGTCACAGTCTATGCTCTGCTCATTTGCTGAAATAAGCACACTTCTTCTGTAATAACTGAATATATAAATTGGTAGGGATGCACAAGCCAATACTAGTATCAGATATGAGCACCGATCCAGAAAATTTTGCTGGATTGGATATCGGTTTTCAAATATTGATATCCTGGTTAGGCATATAAATTGATGTAATAAGACTATTTACTGGTCGTAGCTGGCACAGAAAGTTTCATAATATTTGAATTTTTATTTATACAAATCTGTTTTGTATTTACTTGAGGGATAAATAACAGTTACACAAATACCTTTTACAGCCTCAGCTTTTAGGGATTTCTTCTTTTTAGGATCGTCCAGTTCACAGAAGGTCATTTTGTTCACTGAAAAACAATAATATGTAAAAGAATTTACAACCAGGATTCCAGGAAACTTGGACATAGAAAGTTCAAAGAAAATCACCTGTTTTTGCCACTTTGACCAGTTCATCATTTCCAAATTCATTCAGGTGTTGCTTCATCTCTGAGACAGCCTTTGTGACTGGGCCAAAGGTGAAATAGGGGTTGACGGTCACTGTAGGCAATTCCTCAGCTTCTGTTTGTGCTATCAGCATGTGGTAGGACTAAAAGAGAAATTAAAGTTATTATTTAATTTAATTTAAGATGCGATTTTGTATACATTTTGTTAGTTTGTCTATGACTTTTTACCTGGATAAAGTGAATGTGATCCTCAGTTTTGGACAGCTGGGTAATTTCATTGTCCCTCCTCTTCAGATCTGCAATCTCATGGGTTAATCTCTCCATGTGGCCCTCTGCATTGTTCAGTGCTGCTCTCTTATTGGACGAAATCAGTTTGGCCATTTCCTGTTGCATTCTTTCAATTGAGCGTAACATGTCACTAAACATCTTCTCACATTCTTGCAGTGCTCTCTGGGCTGAGTTCTGCAGGAAAAATGTGGATGTGTCATTAATCAGCTGGGTGTCACTAGGTGTATTTTTACGAGCACACCAAAAGGCTTCCGTCATCACTACAGAATGCAGGAATGTGGTTTTTCTGGTCTTATCTATGGTGAATTATGCTGGCACAAACCTTAAGTGAGTCCACAGCCTGTTTAAGTTGTTCCATTTGCTTCAGACGATCATGAATCTTCTCTTGGATCTCGGCCTGGGTGGCACCCAATCGTTGCTATGGGGATAAAACAATACAACCTTGCTGTTTAACAATGTAATTTTTGTCATACTTCAAACAGCATTTGTGAAAGGTACAGGTAGCTCTGGGTGTGTCCCAAAGGGCTTAACAGGTCTTACTATTGTCTGCGTTGTAAATTTAGTTGGTGCAACATCTTCCACATTATCATGCAAGAAACTGTTGATGCAAAGGTTTGGTTTTGTTCTTTGTTCTACTATGCAGACAAGAATTCTTCCAGTAGCAAGATTAGATTGAAGAGAAAATAATTTGGAAAAAATAATCATTTGAAATTTGAAGAAAATATTTGCCCTATTACTCTGAAGTAATAGGAAGTTTCATAAATGTTAGTTATTACAAGTTTGATGTGCACAGGTTAAAAAGCACATCACCTTCACTTACAAATGCACACTGCAATATCTAACAAATATTCACAAACAAATACTGCATATTTCAACACAATAATTGACTGTTTAAGTAGACCTTTGCTGACCTGTTCCTCAGCCCTCTCCTGCTCAGCAGACACCATGTCGTGGCCTTTATGCTCCTTGACCGTGCACAGCACACAGATGCACATCTGGTCGGTGCGGCAGAACAGCTCCAGACCCTTCTGATGCTGGGGGCAGATCTGACGGTCTAAGTGCCCGATCTCGTCCACCAGTTTGTGCCTCTTGAATGTGGCCGACTCAAAATGAGGCTTCAGATGTTTTTCGCAGTAGGATGCCAGACACATTAGGCAGGTCTTGATGGCTTTGTGCTTCTTGCCGATGCAGATGTCACAAGCGACGTCCTGGGGTCCGGCGTAGTTGTAGTCCGGAGACGGAGGAGGCGGTGGGTAGGACTCACTGTTACGCTGCATGCTGCTGTATCTGGAGCTGGAGCCTGAGACTCTTCTTGGAGTAGGCCTCTTGTTATAGGTGACTCTGCACTGAGGGCAAATGTATGTGCCACTGTGGTCAGCGTGGTCCCAGTAAGTCTTTAGACAAATGGAGCAGAAGATATGTCCACAGGGTATGGACACTGGGTCCCGGAGGTATTCCTTGCACAGATAGCAGGCCTCCTGATCTGAAGACATTGGGGTAAACTGCAGGTGCTCTGAACTCTGTAACAGCAAACACAGACTGAAGTGGCTTGAGTCAGTGCAGTAGCAAAGTAATCTCACAGGTGCGACGAGGCACAAGTTATATAGAGTAAACAGTGAGATGCGAAACTGGTTAAGCCGAAACCAGTTAAACAAGGGTGGGGCAAGGAGAGGTCAGAGCTGCCTCCATTGGTGCAGGGAATGATTGAAATGTGTTATTCAAATGTAAAGGTCACTCTTGATTGAAGAAAGTGAATATTTGGGACTTTTAGTTTTAATTAATTATGCAAGTGAGAGAAGTGAGAGAGTTTTAAGCACCCTGGGGCCCCCTAAAGCCTTAGGGCAGCTTTTTTACAGCCACTATTGAATAGAATAATATTATTCTGTTATACTGCCTTGGTTAGTTAAATGTTAGTATATTACTTATTACCACTCTTTAGTAGTACATTACATATGATGATGTATTATTAACATTATTATTAATATTTTGTAACAGTAGAAGCACAGTACATATTGCTGAGTCATAGGAAAGTATTTCATAATCATTAGTGACATTACATACTAAGGTGGACTAAGTAACTGAACAAAACATGATTAAGTTCATTGGAATTATACTAATACAGAAACATACAAACGTTATGTTGCTTATTAGCTGTGAGTAGTTAGAAATGTAGTTATCAGTGTAGTTAGGACGACATATCAGTGCACTGTCAGTAGATATGATGCAATAACAAAAAGATCTAGGACTAAATTTAGATTAGATTAAAAAGGTTACATTCAAATCATATTACTACATATTAAAATCTTTACCACTTATACCACAATATTTACTAGAATTGCCTCATTAAAAAGCCTGACTCATATACTTTATGTATACTCTGTACACAGCTGAGTTTCAGGTCTGTTGAAATGGAGATAGGAATGCAACTACACTTGATAGCTCAGATAATAGCAGGGCTGAGAAAGCCTGTCTAAAAGATTCCATTGTGTTAGAGCCAGCATGAAGAAGTATACAGTGCCAGGCATTTTAGGGTCTGTGCACTGCCCTTAACTGTACAGTTACCATACCATACAAAACAGAACATTCTTAAATTAAATGTAAAAAATGTTTTAAAAGCTGTACACAATTACATGTAGTTTTATAGTTAACAGTGCTTCAACAATGACCACTGCAAAACATAAGTTTGTTAATCACAAAGCATTTTGCACTATGAACAGCAAAATACAGTCTATATAAACTCAGAAGTATAGACTTAAATTAGAAACTTACTTGGACACAGTACTCATACATTACAATGTAATAACACAGCTAAAAATAAATAATTAAATTCAAAATAATTAAAGCAGCAAAAAACAGCAAAAGATTTGTATATTCATAAGTAAAATAAAAATAAAATTGAATACAGTAAAAAAGGGCTTCAGAGTGATGGAAAATTAGCAACATTACCATAGGTAGCAATTAACAATTACAAAGACAATATTATGTCATTCGAATGGTGAAAAGTGGCATTTTAATGTTGGGAGTAAAACCACAGAACTCTGTGTCCTTGATTCACTCTTTTGTGCATGTCATCACTCCTGTCTTATAAACACAAACTGTGAGTTGTTGTAGCCACAGTAATACTTTTCATACTTTTTATTGCATCATGTGCTATGAAAGTAAACCTGACTTGAATTGACTGGAATAGGATACATAAAAATGACATTATATTTGGCAGAGACTGTGTAATATTTGATACAAATGGTACAATATTTGTTCTTCTTTGTTTTGCATAGACTTCAGTGCTTTCAGAAAAAGCAGAATCTCCAGACGTGAAACATTCCTGAGTTTATCTTGCAATAATATGATGTTTCTGCACTCAGAGGTGCAGTGTACTCAGCTGCGGTGGGGGATAAAAAGAGGAAATTAAAGACCAAAACAAAATAGAATTTGTGAGAAGTCCAGTTTATTTGTGGGTTTAGGTTTCAGGTAATCTGCAGTTATACTTTCCCACTGCATTTGCACAAAGTAATAGACAGTATTATATAATTTGGTCCACCTTTCTCAAACTGCTGAAATAAAACAAAATTACCTAAGGAAATTAAATGTTAGCTGAAGAAGGTCACCCTCTCACACACAAGGTTATATCGGACACTCTACACACTTTCTTACTTTCCCTGTAAGAAAAAACATGAATAATATTGCAGTGTAATAAAGGGTTTATTTTTCATTTATGGTTATGAATTGCTGAACCTTTTTGTCAACTAATTTTGACTTTGATGTCTTTCCACATGCACGCACCTCATTCCATGATGAGAAAAATAATTTACTTTACTTTACAATTGTTTACTGCTAATTTTACTTGAAGCATTAAATTACTTCAGGCTAGGGATGCACAATATTAATAATAATATTATAATTTGAACAAGTGCAATTTTCAAAAGTAATGTCCACTATAAGCAACAAAATATCCTGTTATTGAAAAAGTGCTAACTGTAGTGTTCTGAATTGTATGGAATTCTTGAATTATTTTGGCAGTTCATATTCCCTCCTCAAATGTTGTTGCAGAATTTTAGAGGCAACCCACTAAAGTTCATTTTCAGTCTATTTTCAAATTCATTGTTATATTTGGGTACAGTAGTAGTAACAGCATTCATATGTGGCAGTTGCAGTCTTCTAAACATTTGTCTTCTTGAACTCCAAATCTGACCATTGTTCCTGGCCGCGCGTTCAAATGGGGACTCTTCCTGTTTTGATTCCAGTCCCTCCAGTGAAACAGAGCCTTGTTTCCTTTGATCAAACAGGCACTGGTGCTGTGCCCACTCCCAGCCTCTGCACTGTGCCTCTTCAATGTTCACTGCACCTTAATGAAATCTGCCCCTTCACCTTGAACTTGAGTGAGCAGAGAGGCACTGACGGACACACTATTTTAATTAGAAAAGTTATCTAAACTAATCGACGTGTAATGACAAAGTGGAGCGCTATTTGTGGGTTTCAACCTGTTACATTTGGCATTTTGAGAACCATTCAAAAGATATAAAATTTTGTTGACTGCTACTGCTATTTTCTATCACTTTGAAACGCGTGGACAATTTTGCAGTTGAGGACTATGTAATGGCTAATACCTGCGGAAAATACTAAAACAAGAATTTTTTACATCAGTCCCCAAGGTAGTGATTCTCTCCAATAACAGCTAGTTAATCTGTAAGCACACACAGAGTGCTCCTGACTCTAGAGGAAGGAAGGAAAACTGGCTTATCAGAAACTTGACCAAATATGGCGAGGTGAAACTACCAAGTGTATGAAGTAATGCCCAATAAGGGGCGGAGTTTGGGTGTTTTTTTCTAAATTTTTCCAGCTTTAATTTTAAAAGCAGGGCAGAGTACACAACTTGGAACGTAACCAGGAATTTCATCTGATCCTAAGTGGCAGAGAAATAGAAGTGGCGCATTAGTATTGGCGGAGACTGGTGGCATTGGCCTAATTGAAATGCAAATTAGGGGCCGTGATGTCAGCTGAGACTTCATGCTGCACGGGGTGAAGAGCAAAACAGAGAGTCAGCTTTTCTTATGCTCAGCGCTCAATAAACTTTATACTACAGACCCCAGTATACCAACAAAAAGTGCAATATTATTTGGAAAAAAATAAAAATAAAATGCTACTTTGCCTGTTATTAAGCAACATTAAAATATGTGAACTATGCTTAGCTACAATACAAGTGACTAAACAGGAATGCTGCAGTCTGTTTGAATATTTGTACATGTTGCACAAACACATGTAATCTTTCTACCTCTACAGTTACATGACCTGGGTTAGTGCACTGGTCTGACAGGTCACTGGGCAAATATAACATTTCTAACGTCTCTGCAAACATTTCAAATACTATTTCAGTAATAACTCCTGTGTATGTTTAAGAAATGGAAGTCGGGGTCTTTTGAAATCAAAGTGCATACTAGAGCTGTTTGCTTATAGGGTGGTCCCAAAATTCCTCTATAACCTCAGGCTAAATGTGTGTGTTTGCTGGACTGTAACCGGTTTAAGACAATGGCAATTCTGTCTGATAACAATAGGTGGAAATGCAGCTGTGAGGAGTGTGCGCGCAACACATCCACTGATGAGCCACTAGAGGAATAGAGGAATAAAAGAGTAATTACTCGGAAAATGTGATCACTTTTTAGGCATATGTTATTGTGTTTTTGTACATTTCATTCATTCAAACTTCACTGGTGCTGTGTCTTTCCAGTAGGCTGCTCCCACTCTGTCTGCTGGCCGGCCTCTCCCTCCTCTCCTTGCTCAACCTGCTTATCTGAACTGGGCAGGGCTCGGTACACTCACAGGCAGAAGGGGAGGGCCTTGTCTGCTTTCAATCAATAACCTCTGGAATTCAGAAATACAAGTAGATCCTGTCTGTGGCAGGCTGTACCACACTCGAGAAGGCGGGCTCCCAGGCGCACTAGACGAAATCCTCTATCTGCTTCATTACTGCTTTCCCACAGGTCTGCCCCAGTTGGGAGTTGACCACCACAATGGCTGACCACACGTCTCCAGACTACTTCAGCTGCTCTCTGTGCCTCAGTCTGCTACGGGACCCTGTGGCTATCCCCTGCGGGCACAGTTTTTGTATGGACTGCATCAGCGGCTACTGGAATGAGGCCGACTACACAGGAATTTACATCTGTCCACAATGTAAGATCACATTCACCCAGAGGCCTGTTCTGCGGCCCAACGCCACTCTGACTATGGTGGCAGAGAAGATCAAGAAGAGTGGACTCAACCTGAACGTCAATTCTACACAAGGGAACGGTGTAGCAGGTCCAACTGATGTGCCATGTGATTTTTGCTCTGGGAAGAAACTAAAGGCAGTGAAGTCCTGTCTGAACTGTCTGGCATCTTACTGTGAGAAGCACCTGAAGCCTCACTACGAGTCAGCCACATTCAAGAGGCACAAGCTGGTGGATGAGCTCGGGAATCTGGACCGGAAGATCTGCCCTCAGCACCAGAAGTCCCTGGAGCTTTTCTGCCGGACGGACCAAATGTGCATCTGTGCCCTTTGCACTGTCAGCGAACACCGGGGCCATGACATAGTATCAGCTGAGGCAGAGAGGGGAGAGAAGCAGGTAAGCCA
>KN485151.1:0-55644 GCA_000787095.1 Periophthalmodon schlosseri
ACTACTACTACTATAGTATTGTATTTTTTCTATGGCCACGATTTTGAGATCTGCAGAATAAATGCAATCCATGAATTATAGATAGTACAGTCATGAGCACATCAAAAAGTTTAATTTCTAAAGATCTAAAGAACTACTTCCTTCCAGTGAACTATTTCTGTACAATAAGTCAGTCCAGTTGTTGTAGTACCCAAATAAACCTGCAGGTGCCACTAGTACAACGCTCCCAGACGCTCACACCAAACTACAGTGATTTTGTCCTGCCTAGACTTGAGTTTTTTTCCCCAACATTTTTCCCCCTTTCTAGCCACTTCATCATTGGCACACTGTACATCCAGATGGTCCAGGGAAAGTCCTAGAAGGCTCACAGTCATTTGCATCTCTTTATGACAAAAAAAAAAATCTTTAAAAGTCAATTTACTGCAGACAAGTGGGAATTCTTCAAGAAATCAGTGCAGTCTGTCACTTAAGATTACCCCCGTGCCTCTGCTAAGAAAAGGTGAGTACTGACATGGTAATTCTAAGATAAGACTTGATTACATGCTAATTTTATTACTTAAAATGCACAAGGTCGCTGGCAAAGTTTAAGTTATGCACGTACAGCAAGTTGTGATTCATTTCTTCCACTTCTTCATTTGCACTGGGGTGTTTAATCTGGAAGGCTAATACTGCAAGACCTAATTTATAATGTATGTTAATGGAGGTTTGGCCAGTCACTTGTGAGCACTGCTTTAAATTGCATATATACATCAAACTAAGACTACTGTTACATAATGTTTTCAAGCCATGGATTCTTGGATATTATATTGTATTTATGTTGTGTTTGCATTGTTAGTGTAATCTCCATGGTAATCCAATATGGGCCCATAAAATCCAGGATTTCTTGAGTGGGTTAAATTAAACTTGTGATATGTGAATGGTTGGTTTGCAATTACTACTGCTGCCTGTGGAGTGAACACTGGCATATATGTATGTATATATTGTGTGTGTTATTTTATATATATATATATATATACACACACACACACACACACACACACACACACACACACACACACACATATATACATATACATATATATGTATGTTTCTATAGGTCTCCATGGTTAAATATATCTTGTTGTTTTCAATGCAATTATACAAAGTTCAAGTGTCCTTATTTGTGTCCTAGTGCAATAAAATATAAAGTAAAGTGAATAACTTAAGTATAAAATAGATATATTTATTATTCTGTTTTGTCTTGTTTGGTTTTGGGCCAGCGGTCTCTAATGAACGTATTTCAGACACATGTATGTAAACAGCCCAGGGCTATTTTCTCTGTTGTTCATTTGTGTGGGTGTAACTCATTGCAGTTCATAAGAGAGATATCATTTGAGATATCATAACCTTAACTTTATTGTGAAGCATGTATAATGTAGAAATATGTTTAGAATATAAAGCTAATTATAATTACGCAAACAGTTCTAATATTTGCTTTTTTGTCCTCCTTTGGGTAATGTATTGGTTAGAACTAGTGCAGTAATGATGTAGTGCAATGCTAGACCTGGTTTAGCCCTAGTTTAGACCTGGAATAGTTCTATTACATACATGGTGTAGATCCGATGGTACTCAGAAAACCAAATGTTTTCTTAGGTGGCATTTGGTAAGAAAAGTTTGAGGAACGTTTTAGAATGCAATAAATCTAACACTTATTTTCAAAGGTATGAGATAACAGCTATCCATGGGTTTAAAATTAGGACTGTTGCCATAGCAATTAATAGTTTAAAAACAAAATATCCTATGTTTTGAGTGGTGAAAAGTAAAATGTTGCTTTGATTTATTTATTCATTTTGTAAATGTATTATTGAATAAACAGTTGTTGTATGTATAACTAACATCTTTATGTACAAAAATATGCTTTTAGAAGTTTAAAAAAGCCTGCTCAAAGTTCGACCTTTTGACCCTAAGCCTAGAAAGTTACCAGAATGCAATTTTCTTCGTTGGTCCTATAGCTGTCCAGGAATTAAATGAATGAATGAAGGTCTACTGGGGTCACCAAGCTAAATCCCTCCTTATCCGCTTGCAGGTTTTAGTCCAGATTCCATGGCTTTACTCACCAACGCCACCATCCTGCTGATCCTGGCCTGCGTCTCCCACCAGCTCCTCGCCAACGCCCGCAGGACTCCAAGGACGCCCCGGCAAGCCAGGTCCCCGCAGCCCATAAAGGGAAAGGCTGTGACCAAGGACAAAGCCGAGTGCACTTGGGCCGCTACCGGCGACGAAGTCTTTACTATGGGCATAACCTGCAAGAAAGCGGGGAAGAGAATTAGCTGTGATTACGTAGCCCGACCAAATTTGTGCCCGCAGTTTGCTAGCAATCCCAAACTCTACTGGAGGCAAATTGCGCGGAGTCTGAAGAAACAGAGGGATTTGTGTCAGGATGGCAATGCGTTGATAAAGGCAGGCATGTGTAGAAAGGCTCCGAGAGATGCTCATTTCAGGTTGGGGAAGGCAGACAGGAAAGCTAGCCCACGTAGCGGTCCCAAGCCGTCACCCCCAGCTGTCAAGTCCTGTCAGCCGGCTAACAAGAAGCTAGCACAAGAATACTGCAAACACGCCTGGTCAACTTTCTGCACTTTCTTTTTCACTATGGTAAAGGACCAAGACTGTTGACGGATGTGGACTATGGGAGAGTGAAGTTTGTCTAAAGTAATTTTAAAAATCTGCTATCTGGGTAAAGATTTTTTAAAGGTGCACCATGGAACTTTGCTGGAGGGGGGTGCGTTGCTTTGCCTGGGATATTTCACAGTATGGTGTTCAATTACACAGGTGTGAGCAGGCTTGCCTCTCCACAGATCTGACCTGTAACTTGGCCCGGTTCTGTTATTGGCTTGTCCCTATAGAAAAAGATAATACTATTTTGTGGAACATTTCAGGCAAAGCATTAACGACATGATGACAAGTAAGTGGCGGACCCTCTGCTAGAAAAGTTACAAAGTGAACCTTTAACACAGGACTTTTTATACCTAGTTATGCAACAATACCCTAATCTCTTACCATTGTTATTTTATGATACTTGCGAATCAATATTTATTGTAATATCTTGCAGAGGCACCCAATGCATTTTTGTCTGAGATTGTAACATTTTGTAACTCCATAAGATTAATGTGTTTGTATAATTGACAGAATGTAGGCTCCTGTATAAGCAATGTGTCTCCAATCAATACAATTAATTCCATAAGGCAATAATCCAGCACAAAAAAGACTAAACTAATGTAACAAATCTGCAATTAAGTTAAACAAAATCTTAATATTTTTTGTTATATTTTATACAACTTTAAAATAAATGTTTATTTTAAATTTAACTTGAGTGTGCTGTTTTTATTTTTAAGATGGGGTGTCTTTCTTCTCTGGGGTATGAACTGTTAACACATAACGTACTTAGATCGCAGTGTTTCCTTTTATTGTTTCGAAAATGCTATATTCACTGAAAACAACATATTAACTTGTTTTACAAGTTTCACTTTCATTTTTGATGCTCTGAGTTTCCCATCCTTTTGCTCTCTGTGCTAAGTCACTCCCTCTTCAGAGCGCTACACAACACAATGTGTGCCGTGCATCCCGCTAATGAAACTACTGCACATCGCATCAGGTTTGTCAAGTTGCTGTGTACAGTTTTGTATCATGTTTTTGTATATTTATGGAGAATTGCCGCGTGGGAGCTTGGATGACGCTGGCTTGTGGGCTGAGTATTGTACAGAATCTTACAACTAACCATAAGGAGGCTTCAAATAGGGCCCGGGAGAGATCGCTAAAATACTCAAACATGCATGGATGACATCTAAAACCTCATGAGGTATGTGTTTGATAAGGGAACAACATTATAACATGGTAGAAGGCTAAAAAAAATTGATTTAGTAAAAGTGCATTCAAACTATCTCACGCAAGACACAAAAATTGGAAACTAAACCTGGACTAAACCAGGACTAAAACAGGACTAAACCAAGTCTACATCAGGATTCACACTTGTTATTTGGTCTTAAATTGAGCTCATTTTAGTGAGTTTAGTGATATAGACTTGGTCATAGACTTGGTTTGGTCCTGTTCTAGTCCTGGTTTAGTCCAGTATTTGTCAATGTAGTGGTCAATGTACAAGTCTGAACTTTTACATTATGTCAACTTGGATCTTTGAGTCCAATTTTCACTTTAACTAAATAGCCACTTGAAGACTAAACCGAGGTAAGACTAGACCAAAACCCAGAAACCAGCTCTCGAATACCAATGCAACCTTATTTTTCTTGTTGTGATATTAAATAAACAGTATTCTCCATCCACCCAGTGCCCAGCTGTGTGAGATGCAGATCACGGAGGGCGTTTAAGCAGATCAGCGGTTGGAGCATGTTTGGTATTGACACAGTAATTTGACTAGAGACACTTGGGTTTTCTAAGTGCATACTTTGGCACTGACAGCCCCAAAGAGCAGCATTCTTCTCATAAAACAATGGAATGCTCTGCTCCATTTGCAAATTCAAAGCTAAACGATTACGGATGATAGTTAGGACGCTATAATATGCATCCAAGTCTGTAGATTTGTATGTAGCTGGATATAAGTCTGAACAACATTTTTTCTATATAATAACACATCATTTTGTCCTAACAATAAAACTGATGTAATTTATGTTTTTACTATTTGTTGTGTATTCAATTTGTCAAACATAATACTTTTACTACAGTTTCAGTACTGTTTACTGAAGTTAGAGGACCCATATTACTCTATTTTCTGTTCTATGTTATAATGTTGTTTCCTCATCACAAACATAACTGGAGTTGTGTTTTTTTTCATTCACGCATGTTTAACGCTCAAACCCTGCATATTTAGTTCTTCTCGCAAACAGAAAACACTCTGTTCCACCTTGTGATGTCATGTGGTAATACAGAAAATGCTCCACTGTGTTTTCAAACTCCATACACCTTCACTAGAATCATTTGGATAAATACAGTCCTGGAGTTGCCAATCTCTACTGAACAAAACATAAAAACTACTGCTTCATGACATCACAAGGTGGAACAGAGCATTTTGAGCTTTGGAGATGTAGACAGACTAATAAGGATGACTCAAACGTGTGTGAATGAAACAAAACACAACTCCAGTTATGTTTGTACTCAAACATGTGTGAATGAAACAAAACACAACTCCAGGTATGTTTTTGAGGAAGTAACGACATTATAACATGGCTTAGAGCTCACAAGAGTCAGTTTTGAGTAATATAGTACCTTTTAAAGTATTTTCTGAAAAATAAAGGCGCGCTTTGTAACATTTCTCGTAGAGGGCATGGAAGTATGCTTTCCTCCATGCCAAGTAAAGGTCAGATCTGTGGAGAGGCGACACCGCTCATGGTGATAATGCATGTTTCAAAGATTTTTTTTTAGCACTTAAAACACCTTTAATTGGATGAATGTAATATAGTTATGTTTAATGACCTTTAAAATGTTTACAATTAAAGGTGCACTGTGTAACTTTTCTTTTTCTCTATGTAAGAAAGTGACTGCACCAGACTGGATTATGGGTCAGATCTGTGGAGAAGCAACCCCTCTTCTGCAAGAAAGCATGTTTTTCAGTACATTTTTGAGCAATAAAAACACATGGAAGAGCTATGATAGATGATCCTTGCTTTTTAGGGTTTTTTTTATTATTACATTACTTTTTCATGCCCCCAAAGTTATCAGTACCACATTCTGTACACACGTGCGAAGAGGCCGCTTATCTTTCACAGACACATCTATCACTTTTCATTTGAACACATGACCATTGGACTCTCATGTTCTCCGCATGTACCATATCTGTAAACCATCCTCCGGGGAAAAAAAAAAAAAAATACTTCAACACGCTAGCATGTACGCTGTTACACAGAACAGAACTGCCAAGCCCACCAATTATTTATATGTCTGCAAGAGCTTTTAACTTTAACGAGCCTAAAGGTTGGCTGAAAAGTTGAAAAAAAGTGTCCTTGAAGGTGCTATCTTGTCACATAACGTACACAAGTGGAAAACAGAGCTAATGCACAAACTATAGGGTCCTTCCATAGGTTATTACGTGCCATATAAAAGTGGGCAGTGCCTTGAGAACTGAACATGGTATCTTGGGAACAAAGGCATGGTCATAGTAAATCATCTGCAAGTTTAATGCTATATTTGAGCGCTATATCTGGATGCTTGATCAAATACTGGGGAATGAGGAGAAATATCTGTGTGATCACATAGTATTAAAGCCCCACTGCGTAACTTTTTAGCCCAAAAATAGATGCATGTTTTCTTTTTTTTCATTTTCATTTCGTTTTTATTGCGCCAAATAAAGTAGAAAAATATGTGTTCTTACCATAGACTGTATATGTAAATGGACATAGCTAACCTGCTAACTGCCACGTTCCAAATAGGAAGTGAGGATGGGCGCGCTTCCGGCTCCATCGACTCTGGCTCCAATTCACTTTGTATTGAAACTGTTGGTCTCAGGTTCGTCATTTTGGTCTTAAAATGTTCGTATTAACCCACTCTACCTGATTCTGGTATTTTTGTTTCACTATTGTGTACATAAATCAAGATATGAACATTAATAGGAGACAAATCAGGGCGCTCCCGCTAGCATTAGCAACAGGTTTGATTGACAGTGCCGCTAAGCGCCCGCTCCCTGCTAAACCAGCGGTGGAGGTGGGAAGGGGCGTTACCTCCAACAGCTTTGCTCTTGGATTGGCTCTTTGGTTGCTATGATACTCGCGGTCAGAATTCCTAATATGGAACTTGGCTCCAAATTCGCCCCTGTAACTTTTAGCCTCAATGAGCTTCATTTGACTGGAGCCGAATGCTATGGGTGATGTCACACTCCCTTAGTCCACTTCTTTGTACAGTCTATGGTTCTTACTGTGAGTGAGCTTGCATCTCCACAAAACGCACCCTTACCTCCTGCTTGTCTCCATGCATGGAAATGTAGTCCCCCCCCTTCCCCCCTTTGACAAACCCCAAGAGTAATTTCATCATTATAATGCCAGTAAACAGTAAATAAAAATGCATTATGGCTTTTTATATTGTGCTTTAGTTTGCATATTTTTCATAGCAAATCCTTGGGGGGCATTTATACCACCAAAATGTCATGGAGCACATTTCATTTAGTAAGAGATTAATGTTATAAACCCAGTTCAAATAGGCCAGATCAAGAAAAGCCTATAAACACATATAGGGATGTATTGATGTATTGGCAATGCAATATTATATAAGCTTCCAGGCCTGGTGTTGTTGTGAAAAATGTGTTAGAAAAGCAGATGATACTACATAAACCATGACCTTTAGCATTGCATCATTGGAACCAAGCCAACATCAAGAAAATCAGACCTTACAAATAGTCATAATAATTCTGTATTATAATATTTTGGTACTACACTTATCATATCAAAACAATCATATTGAGTTGTTTTATTGTTTGCTCAGCCCAGAAACTAGTAGAAATGTGTACTATAGTAGTATTTAATATAACTTAACAGGGGCCTACAGAGAGAAGGACAATGGTGGAAGAAGTACTCGATTTTGTTACTCAAGTAAAAGTACAGACTCCAGGGCAAAAAAAATACATGTACAAGTATCACATGAAAAAATTGACTTAAGTAAAAATATTAAAACACCTGTTTAAAAATTTACTTAAATAGTGAAAAGTAAAAGTATTTTGCACAGATTTTTTGTAGTGATTTTGATAAAGATTTGTGCTGAATTTTGTTCAGCAGAAACCATTAAAACAATCATGTTTTCTAGCTGTTTTTATTTGTATAATTTTTTTTATTGCTCAAACTACAAACGTGTTAAAAATAAACCCCTCAGACCTTTCAGCAGGTCTCAAAATGCTTTTACTTTTCAGTCCTGTTCAAAATGCTGTGGAGTAGAAAGTACAGAATCGTGCTCTCAAATGTAGTAAAGTAAAAGTAAAAAAAAATACACTTTAAAATGTACAGCTACCTAGAATTTGTACTTAAGTATAGTACTTTACTACTTTTACTTCGTTACATTATACGACTGGAGAAGGGCCTATCACTAAGCAGCCAAAAATCAAACTTTCAAACTTTTGTTGCCGTTTCAACAAAAAAACATGTGTATGTATTGCATTATATTGAATAAGCTGATTACAAATATCTCAGGTTAGGACTAGTGGAGTAGGTTTATTTTTTTCTGACAACATAAAAGATATGTGAGGGGCCCCGGGACCTACTGACATTGACGGCCTTAGTTTGAGTTATTATATATATAAAAACTAACTTACCTTAAGTTACATTGACTCTCAGTGTAGCAGTTGGTATTCCCTGTTTTGGCAGAAAGGGATTGTCAACACTTTGTGGCTGCAACAGAAAGCAAATTAGAGGGTAGGGTTGGAATGCTACACAGAATACTATAGAAGAAGTATTTTTAGGAAGGAGGAAAAGATACCAGCTGCTGCCCGATCTTACACAGGAAGTTTGCATCTGATGTCCGACTCCACAACACCTGCTCAAACCTGGAATGGGCCTGTAATTAAAGCGGTCTTAAAGCAGTCTTTTCAAAGATGTTTCACTGGAAATAACATTACCTGCTCCATCAAAGACTTTATTGTTGGTAATGTTTTCAAATTGCACTACTTTGTTCTATTCATTTGCTTTAATCTAGTCTTATGTAACAATCACTATTAACTGCACAGGGCGGCCATTACTCGCCTACAGAATTAGATGTGTTCAATAATAGACGCTAAAAGCTACACGGCATCTCAATGTGTGTGCAACTGCAGGCAAGGTAATGTAAGACTGATCCAAACATCTGATTCCTCAAATTTTTGTAAAGAGTCGCTAATGTGCTTAATTGTGTGGTGTATCATATTGATAAACTGTATATATAAACGGACATAGCTAACACGCTAGCCACCGCATTCCAAATAGGAAGTGCTTCCAGCTCCATGTACTCTGGCTCCAATTCACTTTACATTCAAAAATTGTCACCCTTCTCTCTGTAACTGCTGCAGTGAGCCTCGTCATTTTGGTCTTAAAATGTTCGTATTAACCCGTTAGTTCTACATGATCCTGGCGTTTTTGTGTCAGTAAATCAAGATATGAACATTAATAGACAAATCAGTTGGCTTCTTTCCCTGAGGTCGCTCCCGCTAGAGTTAGCAATAGGTTTGACAGATATTGTTACTAAGTGCCCGCTCCCTGCTAAACCAGTGATGCGGGCGCAAAGGGGCGCTACAATCTCACTCCAGATTGGCTCTTTAGTTACTATGATACTCGCGGTCGCAATTCCAAATCGGCTCCAAATTTGCCCTTATAACTGCTAGCCTCGATGAGCTTCATTTGACTGGAGCCGAACACTATGGGTGACGTCACGCTCACTTAGTCCACTTCTTTATACATTCTATGATCGTACTTTGTAAGTGATGACAAACAAAAGAATAAAATGTACCGTATTTGTACAGTATAAGTCGCACCGGAGTATAAGTCGCACCGGCCAAAAAATGCATAATAATGAAGAAAAAAACATATATTTCACATATAAATTGCATCTGAGTATAAGTCGCACCCCCGGCCAAACTATGAAAAAAAGTGCGACTTATAGTCCAGAAAATACGGTAGTTGAAATATTGTAAATGAGGGGTTCCTTCTTTGAACAATGAATGTTTTTTTTTTTCTTTCTTTTCTTTAAATGTACGTGTTTTAAATGCCTTTTCAAGTATGGGAAATATATATTCTGCTTTCTTACCTTTTAAAATGTAAAAAAAAAAATTAAGTAACTCTAACTCTTAGTAACTCTACTCCTTTAAAAGTTTCTAAACAAATACATTCGAAATTCCATCCATTTTCTTCCGCTTATCCGGGGCCAGGTTGCAGAGGCAGCAGTCTAAGCAGGAACTCTCAGACTTCCCTCACCCCAGACACTTCTTCCAGCTCCTCCGGTGGGACCCCAAGGCATCCCAGGCCAGCCAAGAGACATTTGAAATTTCAATACAAATTATACTTTTTATGAAACTCAAATACATTTTTTCAGACTAGAAATAGTAATTTTTCTCCCGAAGCAAACTAACCCAACAAATTTCATATTATAGCTTATTTGTTGTTATAGACTTAAAAACGTTTCCATTTAGATCTAATCCTCCATTCCGGAATTTTAAACCTTCTAATGACAAAGCCTTTTAAAAGGTCTGGGAATTCAACGTTTATATCCTACTAGGAAAGTAAACTTCCTCGCTACTATTGTTACTGTAGCAGATTTGTGCTGGTGGTCTGACTATGCGTGGGTTCTGATTGGCTGGGAGAGGAAGGTGGGTCTTGGCAAAACTCAAAGTAGCTGGTGACGCTAAGAAGATTTGTAGAATTATGGTTTGGAGAGACAATGAGATTATTGGAAACCCACAAATCGCTACTGTATTATAAGCATTTGTAGCTGAACATAAGGAACTGTGTCTTAAAAATATTCCTTTGTGCTAATGTGGTGTCAAAATTAAGCTAACATGGATAATTCAACCTAATTAAACATTTCCAGAATCCTTTGACCCTAATTGTGTTTTTATTTACTTTTGTTTTGTTTTGTTTTACATTTTCTTTGGTTGTTTATCTGTGTAACTAAAATCCAATTACTATCCAAAACAAACAGCCAATTAAAAGCTAATACTCAGGCTACTCTGATACTGGAATTTCATGTTTTATAACTTATAATGTAGGCTACCTCTGCAATCAAATTTGTATTTATAAACTGTCGGCAGAGGGCGTAAGGACACTGAGGAGGGAAGCAGTTGGCACAGGCTAAAACAATAGCTGCTTTGCTTTGAAGTTGGTAACAGGTGTAGTGAGGGTCAAATACCAGTATTCATCCATAGACTGTATATTTAAATGGATATAGCTAACCTGATAGCCGCCGCGTTCCAAATAGGAAGGCTCCATCAACTCTGGCTCCAATTCACTTTCTATTGAAAAACTGTCAGCACTCTCTCTGTAACTACTGCTGTCAGGCTCGTCATTTTGGTCTTAAAATTGTTGTACTCTCTCTGAACTACTGCTGTCAGGCTCGTCATTTTGGTCTTAAAATTGTTGTATTAACCTGCTCTACATGATTCTGGTATTTTTATTTTGCTATTATGTCTGTAAATCTAAAGATATGAACATAACAGACAAATCAGGCACCTTCTTTCCCTGGGGTTGCTCCCGCTAGCGCCCGCTCCATGCTAAATGGGAAGGGGAGTTACCTTCAACAGCCTCATTCCAGATTGGCTCTTTGGTTGCTATGATACTCGCGGTCAGAATTTCAAATATAGAACTTGGCTCCGAATTCACCCCTATAACTGCTAACCTCGATGAGCTTCATTTGACTGGAGCCGAACGTTTTGGGTGACGTCACACTCACTTAGTCCACTTCTTTACATCCGAATAGGTCCGGAGAAAGTGTATGAACTTTAACGAGCGTATCACAGGTTTTCATGATTCTCTCATTTTGACTTAATTTGGTGAGATACTACCTGTTGATATAAATGATAGTTTTACACCAAACAAGAAGCAATTTGTGAAGAAAAGTTGGTGTGGTTAAACTAAACACAACTATGTATGTTTTTGATAAGGAAACATTCAAAGTAATTCTAACTAATGCAAAAATCTCAAACTTAAGTAGCATAATAAAACACTACGCTAGCTACTAACTGTCATCAAGTTATTCCTGTAATCTCAAGACCATGGAAAACACAAAAAAAAACACTACTTGACAAAACGCTATTCCCTTGACAAAAACATGAAGTTCTGGAGTCATTGCTATGCTAGTATGTGCGCTGGGAGTTGGGGCTTGTTCACAGCGTCTTCCCGCAGCACACAGCAGCAGTGATTTATGGCAGGCTAAAGTCCTAGCCGCGGGCCGCGTCGATGCTAAGTCACTCGTAATGATTAACAGCTATATTAGCCTCCTGTGATGTAGACACACTGGAACACTGTTGTATCTGTCAGAGGAGGGATGCAGTACATACAAGAACAAGCTAAACAAAATGTCATTGTGTAAGTAACGGTATTAAGCACACGTATGTTTTTGATGAGGTAACAACATTCTAACATGGCTTGAAACTCACAAGAATCAATTTTGCATAATATAGGACCTTTAATCTACAAGAAATAGCTAGTCACTGTTTAATTTTATAGATCGCTAATGGTTTGGGTTAGTGCTTTTGTGACTTTTTCCAGCAATGGGAATCCAACCAATAACCTTCTTGCTGTGAAATTTCCATTTAGCTCATTTGTCTAGTTTTGTGCTTTGATTTGTAGGTAGGAACTGGTCAACTGGCAGCCACAGAAAAGTACAAAAATAGCTGGTTCTACTTAAAATTCTCTTTGGTCCAATGACATTTGTTTTAATTAAAAAATACAATCTTTGAAATAATTACTGATTTGGCATATCATCTTTAGTATCATGGTGTTTATTTTATACCGCGCTCTACGAGAACAAGCTAAACAAAGCTAAGCTAAACAAGGCTTTAAAATATACAGTCATTCTATAGCAAATAGCTGGCAATAATCACTCCTTTACCATTTGTACTGGCTAGAGATGGAATTTTTGTGGCGTATTTTGGCGACTTACAAAAAAAATGATTGCGTGTTTCCTTCCTTCTTGAATAACAATCCAATCGCAATAGTATTATGTTTTTTTTAGGATTAATTAAATGGATGTATGCAGTATGTAGCTATGTATTATCTATATATGTATGTTCATATAGATCACCACCAGCGTCTAGACCCTGGGAGAAGAATCCTATCTCATATCCGACTTGCTTGACATTCCCTGCCGAGGTCCAAGCGCCAAAGCTATGTTATTACCATCCTAACGTATTCATTTATCTCCTTTTGAGTCTGTTCTGATTGAGAGCTGTTCAATTGAAGTGAAGAGAAATTGCATAATGTACTTACAAAATGTCATGGAGTAAGTTATATAAAGATATATACATACGAGATGAATAGCTTGAGTTTGAGACAGACAGAAATGCAATTATGGATTCCTGAATAAATGTTTGACATGAGTTGAGGTGAAATGTGTTGGAGGGGGAAGCAGTGGGCTGTGAAGAATGCATGCTGGTGCTTGCAAACATACTCACCTACAACTCTTAGCAGGTGCAGCATAAGAGCTGGTATTGAAATAAATATGCAAGGACAAGCACACTGTACTAATGTATCTGCCATGTTGTGGAAAGACGCCAATGGTTAAAGGGGAATGAACAATGAACTTTTATGAGCTTTTAATCATACTGTTATAGTGTTCCCTCATCATTAGTTTACTCAGAGTTGTAGTTTGATTGATTCGTACATGTTTGAGTAATCCTGTTTTGTCCTTCAGTTGAGGTCTGAGTGCTAAGAAATTGTCTGTTTCCACCTACCTCCTGTCCCCACCCACTTCTCTGTACTTACTTAAGATTATTCCAAAAATTCAAACTCCAGGTCATATATGTACGGTTAAAAATGTCATTAAAACACCACACCATATTGTCTGCTTGTTACGGTTAAATGCCACTATGAAGCCTATCTGAACTATTATTAAGCCATTTTAGATCAATATTGCAATTTACAATGAACAAAATGTAAAAGAATGATCTATATAGGTTATATTTTAATACTAAATACCCAAATATTTCCTATTTAAATACTGCAGTACAATGAGATAATCAATATTGTTACATTTGGTTGTATATGTTTTGGTTTTTTGGGAAAAAGTTGTAGCGTGAGTCATATTGGAACCTACATATGAATCACAGTTCACACAGCAGCAGAGTAGAAGCCCAAGAGGATCATGGGAGATGGAAGCCTCCAGCACCGGTAGCTATTTGATCTCCCAGCACCCAGACAGCACCCATAGGTCCACAATCAACAACCAGACGCTTCAACCCCCGGGTCATATATCGGTCTGCTGCTTGAAATCCTCTCTGTAGAGTATATAAGCCTATATGGGGAATACAGTACAAGTAAAGGCAATATATTACACTAGCGGTGACTCAAGTAGCAAACATAGGGTGATGATGTTGACAAAAAAGAATCTCTATATATATATTTTTTGTGTGTCCTGATAACAATCTAGACTTGTGCTTGTGTCTGTAAATGTATTAGTTGAGGGTTAAGTATCAGACAATATCACTTTAATTACCATAATTTGGATTTTTTTGAGGCTTTTTTTTTATTATAAATGATTTACTTGATATTTAAATTATGCATAACTTCATACAAACATAATAAGAATTTTGAGGTTTTTTTTTTTTTTAATGCCAATGCCATATGAACTAAAATCATATAAAATACATATATTTACTTCCCCAACTTGTATACATACTAATTTAATGCTAAAAATAAAAATTAGCCCTATAAATTTATCACTACATGCTAACTTCCCCAACTTGTATACATACTAATTTAATGCTAAAAATATATACTTACAGCACAAATACTACTAAACTAATACAACACTTATGATACTTGTAAATATATTTTTTTTTAACTTTAAACAACGGAGTGCCCCAGGGCTCAATTTTGGGCCCACGACTTTTTATATACTAAAGATATATACTTATAGCACAAATACTACTAGACTAATACAACACTTATGATACTTGTAAATATATTTTTTTTTAACTTTAAACAACGGAGTGCCCCAGGGCTCAATTTTGGGCCCACGACTTTTTACTATATTTATTAATTTGATTAGTTGCAATTAAGGGAAACATACATTTATGTGCAGATGATGCTGTTTTGTATGCAAGTGCTCCCTCTGCTGATCAGGCGATTTTAAAACTGCAGCAAGATTTTAATGAAATCCAAAATTCCCTAAAAAAAATCTTAAATTATCATTGAATGCAAATAAAAAAAAGTATATTTAAGTGATGTGCAAGATACAAATCTTCATACACTAAATGGTATGTTGATTGAAAGAGTCACCACCTATAAATATCTTGGGTTTAGCTTGACAAAAGCTTACCCTTTAAAATACAAATCTCGGAATTATGTAACAGTTTAAACTCAAAATTTTCATTTTTATTATAGAGACAAATGTTTTATCCCATTGAATTACAGAAAAGAAATTGTTCAAGCAGCCTTTCTTTCTGTACTGGATTATGGAGATATAATATACATGCAGACATCAGCCTCTACTTTGAAACCTTTAGATACACTCTTTCACTCAGCCCTTTGTTTCATAACCTGAGATGAATTTAAAATCTATCACTGTACACTCTATAAGAAAGTAAGTTGTCCATCACGATCTGTCAAAAGAGAACAACACTGTATAAAATGTATTTATAAGGGGCTACTTGATAGACTGCCTGAATATCTCACTTACTTGTTGAACACTGATAAAGGAACTTTTAATACAAGATCTCATGACTGTCTACATCTAAAAACTGTCCGCACAAGAACTGAAATGGGAAAAAAAAAGCTTTTGGTTATTTTGCTTCACAAAAATGGAATATATTTCAAGGACATGCAAAACTGGATACATTGGTGCCACAAATGCACTTAGCACTGAAATGGAATAATCTGGGGATAAACATTTACAATCACTCCTGCGCCTGTTTTTAATGTTTTAAATGGATCTATGTAATTATTTGTTTTGTTTGGTTTTGTTTGTATTTTAGCGCCTCCTGCAATGTTAAAATGAGACTGAAACAATTATCTCCAATGCGACAGAGGCAATTTTTTTTTATCAAATATCAAGCCAGGGTTGATGGAAAGCCCCTCCACTGAAGTGCGCCCTTCTAGATCTGCTGCCACCTTCTGGGCATCCTGTTCTCAATAACCTCCAGGTCAGTCTATTGATTCAAGCGCCAGTGCATCTGACGTGGAGAGGTATTAAAGAGATGTCTTTATATGAGTCAACAAATGTCTATTAGTGTCCCATTACTTATTGATCACTGACACATGTTTTGCAACACACGTCCACGGGCTTTGGTCATTGGGAATTAATGAGAGTGCGAGTCGTGGTGGCATGTCTCTTTTAATTATTCATTGGGAGGATTGTATTTTTTTAAGATGGATTTAACACATGCAAGGAATAGTGCACAAACAGGTAAACAAATTTAACATCACACGTATGATGGTGAGGACAAGCCCAATTCCAAAAAGTTGTGGCATAATGCTAATACAACAGAATGACTTGGCAATTTCACAAACGGTCACATGATTCTTATTCTTTATAAACATGAACACAATGAAAAATATAAAATTAGTTGCATTTTCCTAAGCTTATGCCACTTTCAATTATATTTAATATATTTTAATAATTTAGTTTTTTTTCCATTCAGTTGACATTCAAAGGTGCACTATATACCTTCATTGGTGGGAGTCTAACATCTGCTTGTCTCCATGTAGATGTAATGCTTTACCTAGAATGATCCACAATATGGCAATACACTTATCTATCTTGCTTTTATCCAATTAGAGGGGATTTTATGGCTAAAAATAGCTTGGAAATCATGTGCTCTTACTCTGAGCGGACTCACCTCTCCATAGATCTTATCTGTTACTTGGCTTGTCTCCATAGAGAAAGATAAGATTAATGCCATACTGTGGAAAACTCTAGCAATAACATGTCCATGGAGACAAGCAGAAAAGTTACTAAAGTACCTTTTAACAACGCTTTCCAATCCAACTTTTTATGGATTTGGGCTCTCATTAAATAAAGTATGAACACTTAAAATTCAAAAGTAGTGGTACAAGTTGAATCAATACGTAGATGTCTCTTATGGGCCGTAGTTCTGTGCTAAGATAATGCCATAAGTCAAAAATGACAAGCCATGGTAATTCACACTAATTCAATCAATAACATGCTAAAGTCATAAAGAATCAACAACCGTAAATCGATAACCTCATCTGGGAGCAGCTTTGTCTGGGAGCAGTGTGCGGGTGGGTCATCGCTCAGTGCTGCCCATTAATCCTGGCCCCCGCACAGGTACAGCAGAGCCTTCTGGTAGTCGCCCGCAGTGTCCTCCTGCAAATACAAAAGAACATCAACACAAATTGGTTTCAAAATAAATAAATAAAAGTGAAAAAAAAAATTCTCTGCATGTCCTTCGGCTAACTCATGATTTATAATTAAAAGAGCGTGGGGTCAAAGTTAATATGATGTTTAATTATTAAAACATTTTGTCAAGTAGAATTCATCAAAAGTAGCTAGAAGCAACAGCCAAAACAAAACATGTTTTTTTTACGCTGTGTGGACATAAAGTGTGTGCGATTATGACAGAAAATCAGTAAGGCCATTTACATAATTAGGGAAACATATTTTATACTGTGGGATTAAATTGTGTTTATAAGTAAATATCTACATTTGCATCACAGAGAGGCTTGCCATGTGTGTGTTTTATGTATGGGATCAATTACAGCTACGCAGGTTTGAATTGAAAGAGTAGTTAGCTACGAAAACATGGCCAAACCACAACAGTGTACAAGACAGTGTTTATTTATGGAGGGTTCAATCCCATATTTACTTGCTGTAGCAGATGATTACCTGCTACAGCACTGAAACATGTAAGCAAGCTGATTAAAAGGTAAAAGTAAAAATGTAATTTACAATCAACATGTGGATGTTTAGGAAGACCTTTGTGATTCCATTCATTTTCACTGTCTATAAGAAAGAATTAAAGAACAAGGAGCCGTGCATTATGGGGTTTTAGAGTCACAGAACACCATGCCATGCGGTGCAATAGCTCTATCAACAATGTTTTATGTCGTGTGCTGAGCTGCTGTGGGCGTTGGTTTATGTACCACAGGAGAAGTGGGGATAGGATTCACCAGTCCCATGCCATTTGGTCATATCTTCTGTACTCAAAACAGGAGGGCAAAATGGGACAGTCTAATGTCAGTATAAAGGTCCTATATGCATTATTCAGGACTTGTAATTATTTTGGACTAAAATGCCAAATACTTGTCCCCAAGTTGCTGCACTGAGGAATGTAGCAGTTCAAACAAGACTAAAAACAATAGCTTCAAAGTGCCATATTGTAGTGTAGGCAATGTGAGCACAGAAATTATTAAGGAGGGCGGACTTAAAAAACACAGAGGAGCACTTCTTAGAATACCACCTGTTGACATCACACAGTGGAGCAAAGTTTACAGCTGTGGTGAGGAATACCACAATATTTGGGATTACTTTAAATGAGACTAAACACTAAATCATATTTTTGCATCTAAACTGTAAACATGGTGTTTTCATTACATTTTTCTTTCCTTTTTTTAATTGTAGTGCAAATTTCTGATAAACACCTGCATGGCCTCCTGTTTCAAGTGCTATGTGACATCACACTTTATTGGCCTAATTAAAGGCAGGTGTTTCTGATTACACATTACTGATAACAGCTGGCTGCAAAGATTGCAAGAGTTTGAAATGTGTTCGACCAATCACACTGTTTCTTATACTTCCAGATGCTGCCCCCTTATAATAAAAAAATAAAAATAAAATAATAATAATAATAATAATAAACTAGGGGAAATGTGCAAAGATTACTCATGACAACTACAACACATGTTGTGTTTAAAATAAAGACCTGGCATTATTTCCGCAAACTTTTACTGCAACCTGAATAAAACAAAACACTGTTGTAACTGATGTCATCTAGCTAAGAGCTACTTTGCAGATCTGGTCCCCGTGACAAAAAAATAGAAACAAACAATACAAAAAGGACATATATAACAAAACACAAAATACATATGTAGTATTTTTTGTCGTTTTTATTTTTTCATGGAAGGGAGAAGCCATTAAATCATTCAATTTAAGAATTAACATTTGAGCTAATTGTTCCATTGAATTAATCAGCTAAAGGTCTAGCACACTCACCTCACAGCAAGAGTGTTCTGGGTTGGACTCCCAGACAACCCAAGCCTTTCTGTGCAGAGTTTGCACATTTCTCAAATGTAACAATTAGCTCAGATATCAATTCTTAAATTGATTTCCTCCAGGCTCGCACATTTCTAAATGTAACAATTAGCTCAGATATCAATTCTTAAATTGATTTCCTCCAGGCTCTCCGATTTCCCCCATCCTTTAGGTGGTTTATGTACCACGGGAGAACCACCTCCTCCTCTTCAGTCGGTTGATGGTCTCCTGGAGCTCCTGGTTCTGTGTGTTCAGGGCAGAGTTAGTCTCGTCTGAGGAGGTCAGAGCCTCTGAAAGTGCCTGAATTTTCTCCTGTAGGACATTCCTCTTGTGCTCCTCAGTGCGCTGTAGAGCACTCAGCTCATCTCTGTGCTGCACCTTGAGCTTCTCCACCTCCTGGCTGATGTCCTGCACTTTCCATGTCAGCTGGTCTCTTTGTCCCAGAGCAGAGGCGTAAGCAGCATGGCACTTTTCAATCACAGCTTTATATGTGACTCTCTCAGTTTGGAGACTCTGGTTTAAGGCTTGTGTCGTTGTCTTCTGCTCTCGAATGATCTGCCCCTGCTCTTTCTCTCTGGAGCGCAGGACTTCAGCAGAGTGTTTCTCCTCACTGAGAGCGGACCTAAGCTCTGCCACAGTAGACTCCAGGCCCACCTTCTCATCCTGCAGGGTTTGAAGTTTGGCCTGGGCCTGTCTGTGGTTTTTCTGCTCCTCTGTCAGGGCAGATTTTAGGCAGGTCACGTCTGTGGTCAGCAGCTGATTCTCTCTCTCCAGCAGGTCGAGTTTGTCTTGGAGCTCTCTGATAGAGCTCCTCTCCTCTGTGAGAGCAGATTGTAAAGTGGACCCCTCCATCTTCAGAACGTTGTTTACAGACTCCAGCAGCTCTAGTTGGCCCAGAGCCTTTGTAGCGGCTCTCTTCTCCTGTGTCAGGGCATGTTTCAGTACAGACACTTCTGCCATTAGCTCCTGTTTTTCTGTTTCCAGAATGCTCTGAGCTGCTGCAGAGGTCTGTTCCTTCTCATTCAGGGAGGATTGCAGTTCGGCCACCAGACTCACCAGGCTCTGCTTCTCCACCTGCTCCTTTTCCAGGTCCTGAGTGAGAGCGGTGATTTGGTCCCTTAGTTGTTTCTCTTGCTGATCCCTCTTGGAGATGGTATCCAGGAGATACTGGACTTGTCCCTCGGCCTTACAGTTGACTTGGTCGAGCTGTCCTCGGAGGAAAGAGTTGGCGGTGGCCTGCCGTTTGATCTCCTCCTGCATCTGTGTCCTGGCTTCCTCCATCTGTCTGTTAAAAGCAGTGGCTTTCTCCTTTTTGAGACGTTGTGTCTGCTTCTGGAGATTTTCCACATAAACACGACTGCGGTCACACTGCTCCTGAAGGAGAGCTTTGTCCTTCTCGTTCTCCTCCTGCTCCTTCTTTAGCTGTGCTTTCAGCATTTGTATTTGCTTCAGCAGATCTTCCTGGGAGGTGTGGTTGTCCTCCTGTTGCTGGGCCTCAGAGACCTCAGTTTGGACCTGCTGAAGTTTGTTCTGGTCATTTGTCTGGCCCTCTGCCTCTCGGAGCAGGGCTCTCCCTTTGCTTTTTCGCTCTTTGCGATTCAGCAAAGGGGCCTCAGGGTTGTGCTCCTTCATCTCAAACTTTTTCTCAAGTTTGCTGGCCATTTGCTTGCTGTAAAGCACTGTAGATGTAGAAGTTCTATGTATATTAATAAAGTTAACTAACTTGCTTGCTTGCCGGCTCACTTACTAGCTCGCTTGTGCACTCACCAACGTCTAGATACGTTATGACCTGATGTACAGAGTACACACTCAAGGACTAGCTCAGTGTTAAAAGCAAAGAGAGATCTTTATGACGTCACAACTCCAAATCCATATGACATCACAACACCAAATCCACAGAATGTTCTCAAACAAACATTCTATTGCCATAGTTACCTACATTAGTTACTACATTACCTACAAACTGCATAACGCACAGCTCCAAGTTGTTTAATATGCTTATACCATGGCCACAAACGTAAATGTCTCACCTGTGAATCCAAAAAAGCCTGTTCCCTTTCTGTAAATGTCTACAATTTTTGTTATTTTTGTTTTTTACATAAAGCTAGTCCCTACACTCTAGAGTCAGAACAGTTGAGCATTTGTTTACCCGTTGCTATGGTGATGGCAGCAGAGCAGAGATACAGAATGTGATTTAAACTGCGTAACCCACGGCTCCTTTTTGTTTAATGCTTACAAATACACCAATTGTGACCAATTCAACAAATTCATATTTTTGGACAGTGATGGAGTTTGAAGTGATGGAATTTACTTGCCTAAAGTACTAAAAGAAAAATACATTATACAATACAATATTTTAATATGTAATATGTATTCTTGGTTGCCAGTCATGAGATAGCATTAACAGTGCCATCAGAGCACTTTTTATCCTTTTACCAGCTACTGTCAGATATGTCTATTTTCAACTTTGCAAATATTTATTTCAGGCGTCCAGGTGCAGTTACGTTCCATAAGTTGTCACGGTATTTAACTTCCACACACAAGTTCATTTACTCGTGTCCTTTTTAACGCTCTTGTTTATCTGTTGAATTATGGCTGTTGGGAAGTGCCATTGAAGCCTGGTAATGTATTTCTGCACTGTAGGAACATCTGGCCTCAGGAGAATAGACACACGGGCCCCGATGAAAAGCAGCCTCATTACGATAAACAAGGCATTTAAAGAAAATCATTATTCTCCAGTCCTTCACTGCACTTTCATGAATGGTGCATAAACAGGCTCAGCATAGCACGCCCGGATGGCGAGTGTCGATGGTTGGATTATTGGGAAATACGGAGTGCAAAGGATCACTGTTCACTGCGACGTGTACTATCCCATTAGCACACTTGACATGTTGACAATGGACATGACAGGTTTTCATGGTTTTCTAATTATTACTTGGCTTGGCGGAATAGTACCTGTGGTAAATATTTATATAGAGGAGTTCTTCACTAGAAAAAAGTGACTGCAGAAAATTACAGTGTTTTAGTATTTTTGGCATAGATAATCCAAACCAGAGGCTTTAAATAAGGTTGCTGTTTTACAAAAAAAGTACAAAAACATAGGAAGTAGTGGTGAGTTTTAAAACAAAATACCTCAACCTGTCTCATCAACACTGAAAATTCTATCCAAAATTCAGAAACAATTTACGCACAAGGAACACATTTTTCTGACGGATTAAACTTTGATTTAACAAAATAAAGATGTTGTTGTGTATTTTTATTTGTTTAATCATAACAATTGTGTAATTCGACCCTTGTTTACATTATGGTTGCAGGGTAACAGGAATTAATAATGGAGTTACCTCTAAGTATGTTATATCTGCTGCCCCTCTCCAACCAGGAAGTAATCACATGTACTTCACCAAAATTTAAAAACTTGAAAAAACTAGTGGAGATTTTTTTAGTAAAATGTTATATATAATGATGCTAACAATGTTTTAGTAAAATGAGCAATGACCTGTCATAATCACTTTAAACTACAACTGTATTCTGCGTACCTGGATAGTGGTATACAGGGATGCTCCGTACTTCTTCTTGAATGCCGCCCTGATGTCCAGCATGTCCACTTCACTTCTAGACACCATTACCCGCATTAAGGTCTCGTCATCGGTTCCTGCACGCTAAAATTACACATTAAAAAGTACATTTTAAAGGAAATGGGCCATACGCACTAGGTCTTCAGCTTCGGTCCCACCCGATTGCTTTTTTATTGACAAATGTGTTCAAACATCGACCACAGGTTGGGACTTATTTGTCATGTCATAAAATCTTTAAAATCCCCGAAGCAGTAATGGTCACCTATATTTCACTCTCTTGTGAAAATCCTTCGAGATGTGATTAGATTAGGAAAGCTTTGAAAATCTTTTAGGTCTTCAGATTAGAGATACAATTTTTAGTTGTAATTAAATTGAGGGAGCAGGATGTTGAGATGGGAGCTGTATTTCTGAAATTAATACTTTGAGACATGAACACTTTACCTACCCTCATTGAGTGGTACAGGGCTTCAGCAAAAAACGCTGGGACACTTTTGGTGCATTTCACTGTAAGGGAAACAGTTGAAAGAGGATATTATCAACAGATATTTGACATAAAACATACGCCATACTGCTGAACTGACACAGAGCTTGTACAGTGGGAGATAATGGTGTTTTCTCTCATCTCGGAAATGACTGTCTTAAATAGAAAGTCTTACCAACAGCAAGGAGCAAATTCTCCAAATTCCCTGTGGTCTCGCCTTCGATGCTCTCCTCAATATCACAGCCAGCAATCTTCTTGTAGGCGGCAAAGACTAGAGAAATACACGCACAAACAAATATAATGACAACAAGGTGACATAACAGAGCTCACTGCTAAAACGCTTGTTCTTTTGTCACTAAAATATCCTCGTCGCAGATAATAATTCAACATCGCTTTCATTTAAATATGAAAAAACAACACATTTCTTGCACAGTTGGTAATTGCACCATATGTTTTTATGCATGTTTTTGCACATAATAATCTTTCAACAAGGTCATCTGCTACAACGCTGGATTAGAATTAGTGGCTTCTATTTTTAACATACAAGTTTTTTAGTATAAACTTAGGCACAATGTGACTTTTATGGTAGAGAGTCCACCACCTGCTGGCCTCCTTGGAATGTTACTCAGTCTGGGATTAAATTTATCTCCATTGCCTTTATCCAGAGGCGCCGGACTGGGGGGCTTAATGTTCAGTGCGGAGAGGGGCCCCAGGGCCCAGTGTGTAGAGGGGCCCTTTACAAACTCTGTAATGGGCATTTTCATTAGACAACATGTAGTGCGGGCCCACCATGTCCTTTGTACCCAGGACCCAAAATTTGGTGCTACACCCCTGCCCTTATCCAATGTTTTTATAGCTAAATAATACCTTGATAATGCATTTTTACTGACAGTGGGGTCGCCTGTCCATAAATCCGGCCTGTGACTTGGCCTGGTGGCGTTACATGCTTGTCTCCATGGAGATAGAGAAGTGTGATGCTATACTGTGGAACATTCCAGGAAAACCAATGAAATGTATATGGAGAAGTGGTGGACTCTTCACTAGAAAAAAGTTAACTACAGAAAACTACAGTATTTTAGTATTTTTGCCACAAATAATCTGAACCAGACGCTTTAAATAGGGTTGCTGTTTTACTGTGTTTAGTAATCCACACATTTTTTCCCCTTTCATAATTGTATTGGTCCCGTTGTCTGATCCAAATGGTTTTATTTGTGTCCAGCCAGACACAAAGTAAAACAAAATGCAACTAGCTAGACTCTTTCTGTAGTGTATCAAAAACAATATAGTGTCTAGCCAGGTTATGGCCCTTGAGAATTGTTCCCATGACAACCTGTATCAACATACATAACATGTCTGACCCGAGAGTCCCATGGAGGCAGGTGAGCTTTCTGAACACTAAGCTTTCAGAACGTCATTGGTTTGATCTTGTGTCCCAAATCTATACCATCCATCGACATGACAACCACAGTATGAACCCAGACCTTCCAGCTTGGCGGCCATTAAGATCCATCCGCGTTTCTGCCCCCCAGGAAAGAGCAGGTGCAACATGTCGATCCCATCACTCTGCCAGCAGTCACCAAATTACTTCCCACCTCTTGCTAGGCAGTTCTAGGTACTTGAAACTAATCTGTTTTGCTAAATAATGAATGGATTAGCCCGTCTGCGCTAGGTGGAATTATAAGTTAAATCATGGCAGAGGACATGTTACCTTTTAGCAGATGCTCAGTGCTGCGGTTGCCAAGGATGTTGATGAATTTTTCCTCATCTGTGCCAAACTTCCCCTCACCGGCAGCGTACAAGTCCTATAATGGCAGAGAGACAGTGGAGCAGCTGTGCACATACACTAGCACACAGGGCTTATTGGGAGCAAACACTGACAGTGGTGATGTAAGAGCGTGTACAGAGCAAAGCACAGGAACTTTTGTTTTTCCCACTTTTCTGTCTCTATAAGGCCAGAGAAAAGTCAGAAAAATGAGGATTCTACTGATTTTGAATTGACAAAATATTGCTGGGACGATTCATTATTAGATCACATGGGGAATTATTTGTGGTGGTTCATTCGTCAAACATTTCTATTGATTTTTGTGACCTTTATCTTAATTTAGACAAAAACGAATCTTACAGTCATAACATTCTTGACATTTGGTGACACTAGATTATCTGATGTAATCCTTATTGATCAGTGAGCTAACTTGAGACCTCTCTTATTTCGTTAAAACAGTGTGGATGCTGCAATGCATGGTATAGGAAGTCGATAAATGACTAAAGTTTATTTTACCATACTTTAAAATAGACCACAGCAGATAGAATTGGGTTTAAATCACTTAGTGGCAGTAGCTCAGTTGCAGAAGACATTAATCCTCTAACCTTGCCTGCTTCAATGTGTGGGCAGCTGTGGCTTTTGAAGTATCTTACCACTGCAGGATGTCTGAGGAGTGACTGACTAATGGCCTTGGTAAGTGCGTATGACGTTTGTAAAACACTATATATAAATTCTATCTGTGATTCTATTTGCGGCATCACTGGTTGTTCTTGCCCAAAGCTGAAAAAACACACACACACACACGAGTCACTAGTATTGCTTATTGCCACTTTAAAAGTAAGGTGTTTTGATCTGCTCCACATGAGAACTCTTTCCTCCACCTTCTGTTCTTTTCTAGAAATGCACCTGGTTGAAGATTTGGAGGTGATGATTTACAATTTAAGTAATAGTGAAGTGTCCGCAGGCCTGCCAATTGCTGCTAAAAAAATATCCCAAACACAGATAATGGGTGAGAGCTGTGTCACAAACAACCTTCATTTAAGTAGTCAGTGTAATTTGTCCAGGAGTGGTCAAAAAAAAGTTTCAGAGGTAGTCAAGACGTTTTGACTCCCACCCAGAAGTCATTTTCAATTTGATGGTACTGGTTTGAGACAGACATTACACAACACTAAGTAAAAATAAGTCGCAGCACCAAAGGGAGGCGTTTTAACTTGAAACTGCTACCCTTTGTTTACATGTGAGCCTCATTATGGGTCATTCTACCCCATCGAGGATTGCCTGACTCACCATCACCGCAGCGTTTGATTGGCTTGACCTTTCACTTGACCAAGGTAGGGGATACTACTGTAAACAGCAGGCAAATTGTACCTTAACCCGCCATTTCTGTTTCAACAAGGATTCTCTTTTTTCACAGGACAGCGGAAGGAATATTATTTGTTACTGAATTTCTTATAGAGAAAGTAAATAAGCATGAACATTTGAATATTTGTCAAGAGCTTGGTAGGGTTATGATAGATGCTATATATAATTATTTTTGCACTGAAAAATGCATGTTTAAGCTCAACACTGTACGCCGTGTTAGTACTGTTTTAACTGGGTTACCATTTTGACTTACCTTAGCATCTTTCTCAATCTTTCCTTCATCCACATCCTCCTCCCTGCTCCCCTACGCTCCCACACAAATGAGGCGTCAGGCGGTGAGGCAGGCAGACAGACAGGAGGACAAACAGAGCAAAAGTAGGTTAGTCTGGATGGAAACTGTGAACTCAGAGGACGCTTAACTCTTTCACCCCTGACGAATACATCAGTGTGATTATATTTCTTTACGGACTATGTGAAAGACTGTGGTTGCGTCCCTGGCCCCAGCAAACACCTAAACCTCTCATGACTTTGTAATGGATTCACCTGGGCTCTCATTATCTGGAAAGGGAAACATAAGTCCCCTGTCTACCTGCAGCAGGATCACCAGGAGCTTCTGGTAGTGTCCCGACGTGTCACCGCAGATATCTTTCTCCAGTTTGTTACTGAACTCTGGGGGGACAGAAAGAGAAGAGGAGTGTCACGTGGTTATTTACACTTGGCGCTTATTATGCGTAGAGAAAGCACTAATGTGTGTGTATTGTTTTAGCTGTAAGGTCTTTGTCAGGTGAGATTTGATTAGTTAGCTAAAGGACTGAGTGGCCTTCTCTTTGGGGGAGATTAAATAAATATGCTACTTTGCCCCCAGTCTTTCATTGTGAAGTGGTTCAATTTAGAGCTGACATGAGAGATTCCTGTAATAACACTCGTGCCACAGGTCACATGAGACAAACAGAGGTGTAATAAGTGTATGTATAGCACTATAAAACTACGTACACACGAGAAACAAAACCATGCAATATTTGGGACCAGTGTTGTCACAATACTAAAATTTCTAAAACTCGATTTTAATACTTAAAGAACACATTGCCTGCTATATAGTTTATAATGTACGACACCCATGGATCATTATGTTATAATTTGCACATTTTAAATTGTAATATTCATCGACGACTTAATGAAAGAAATAAGTCAGCTAACTTCTGTTAGTTAGTTCTGATAAAGCTCAAGATGATTTTAACAGGTCAAATTTTCTTTCAATATCAATACTGAGTAGTAGTATTTGATTTCCAATACTTTACAACTCTATTTGGGACATTGAAAAACAGCTGAACGACAGATGCATGGGCCCATTTCAGATTTTAACAAATCTTAACAAAATATAATACAGTAATATGTTTTGGGTTTTTTTGTTTTGTTTTGTGTTTTTTTACGTCAGAGATGGTTAGATTTGCACATTTACACTACAGCGAGTAATTCATAGCAAAAATGGATGATTGAGGCTCAAAATGTCAGTGTATAGTTGTTTTAACTTTTCTACTCGCTGATACCTGCTTGTCTCCATTGAACTGTTATCACTTTGCCTGGAATGTTCTACAATATGGCATTACATTTATTGCTCTTTATTCAATTGATGATGTTTTTCTTGCTCACAAAAACATTCATTCTTACTGTGAGCAAGGTCACCTCTGCTACTGCTTTGTAACATGCCCTGCACGTACCTGCCATGCTGTGGAACATTCCAGACATAACTTCTCCATGGAGACAAGCAGGTGGACAATACTCCATAAGAATAGTCCATCTTTAAAGTGCAGTTTAATTGAAGACTCATATATTTGACACTTTGCGGCTGATGTCATCAACATTCCCTAGTGTGATGCTAACTGAAGGCGCTGCTCTGTCTGAAGGTCTGTTACTCAAGTTACTTTAATGTTTTAACACAATCTGACCATAAACAACTGACCTAGGAGCTGATTTGTGCTGCTATACAAGTCCCTCTCACATAACATTGCAGATATAAGCTAGCAAGCATAATTGGACCATGCATGCTGTTAATGATCACAAACTCCTAAAATGTGTTATTTAAGTCCATCTTGTATCTTGTCAGTTATGTCATTGTCAGTGTTTGCTGATGTGTGCATTGTCTCACCTTGGTAACTGCTTAACATTCCGCCATATACATGCATGAAACTCCCCCCCCCTCCAGCGTGATGCCACTGTAAAGTATCAATACATGCCACAACAGCCCACTAGATCCATGCTGTAGGAACTTCTTGTCACTTGTATGGCAGACCACTTGAATATTCTGAAGGCGATCCCTGACATCATTGAAAGTCACAACCCTCTGTAAAATGAACACCGGACTGGAAATCCGAGTAGACCGTGTTGTGGCTCAAGTGCATGTAAAAAAGTCCAGTGCTGCAGTGGGAATATGCTTCCAAGTCAGTCATTTCCACATAGACCTATAGCATATTAACTATACCATCGCTGCAGAAAGGGGGCGCCATATTTCTACATGACAGTTATTAACCAGCAGGCCTGTCACGGTAATTACTCTATCGACTTATTGTTCCATAAGGGACAGATGGAACAATCAACTGTGGAAGTCAATATTGGGGAACGTTTTGATAATCTTCTGTACTATGATTATATTTGAGCTCAAGAAGGTTTAATTAATAACTGCTATGACCCATTCGATTATAGATACAAACTGTCTATTGGAAGGGCCTATATTACGATAGTTCTTGATCTTTGTTATAAGGTTGTATCATCATGAAATATATACTTGGAGTTGTCCAGGAGGTGTGTTTTGTTTGATTCACAAGTATTTAACACACAAATCCTGCATATTTAGGCTGTGTTCTTCTCTAAAACTGAAAACACTGTTCCACCTTGTGATGTTATCAAGTGGTAATACAGGAAGTGCTTCATTGTGTAAGCTCCATACAACTTCACTAAAATCATTATATAAAAATTTCAGCCCTGGATATGTCTAAATTTGAAGCTACAGCTATTCCATTAGCCTCACTGAAACATCTTCGCTTCTCGGTGCACCAGGAGATATTGTAGATGTTCTTTGGCAATCTCAACTGAACAAAGCGTAAAACTAAAATATTTTTAAAAAGGGCAATAATTTATGGTTATTCTAGTGGATTGCAGAATATAGCAGTTCAATTTAGGCTACAAATAGCTGTTAACTTTAATACTACGACTGAATGACATCACAAGGTGGAACAGAGCATTTTGCGCTTTGGAGATGTAGACAGACTAATAATGCAGGATTTCTCAAACATGTGTGACTGAAACAAAACACAACTGTATGTTTTTGATGAGGTACCAACATTATAACATGGCTAAACGCTCACAAGAATATAAGACCTTTATAAGGATATTTTACATTTTACTTCTACGGGGTACTTACTGTTATCACATAACATATTTCAATCACCATGTTACCTTTTATTGTTTTTAAAATGATATTCTTGCCGAAATCAACGTATTAACATGTTTCATTTTATTTTTTGATGCTGAGTCTCTCCTCCTTTTGCTGTCCATAAAAGGACTTCAGAGTGTTATTACAATGCAATCAGCATGCATCATGCTAATTAGCTCTGAGGTAGTCAGCTATGATAGTCCTGACCAAGCCAGCAACAAGATCTTATTTTTATCAGCAAATGGATGTGAGTTAGTCCTGGACACATCTGCAGCCCGTCCATGGGAGTGGATCTCTCCTTCACTGTGGTTTTCTTCAACGTTTTTCTTTTTCCCATTGGGTTTTTTTTGTTTTTCCTTGCCAAGAAAGAGGGTCTAAGGACAGGGGATATTTCATTGTTGATTTTCTAACTTTCTGTTGGTTAACTCAATGATCTTGTTAAGCCCTGCCTAAGAGGCAGCTGCTGTTGTGATTTTGGGCTTTACAATAATAAACTGAATTGAATTGAGTGGAAGATCGCGGAGATGGGTCCCCGGGCGTAGCACTGTGGCCCCCACTGCTCCTGATGAGGTGCTCCAGTGGCATGGAAGGATAGGTGAAATGTAGAGGAGAAATTTTCCTATGCGGACAGTAAAGTGTACCTTAACCTTACCTTAACCTTAAGGTTTGTGAAGTTGCTGTGTACAGTTTTGTATCATGTTTTTGTATATTTATATATTATATTTATATATAATATCCCCTCTTTAAGCAATATTGTACATTTAGAATAGTGTTTTTGGGATAATCGTGCTTTAGGGTTGTTATATCAGTTGTATAAATTTGTTTCAGTATTATTGTTTATCATCTATATTTTCTTCAGCAATATATCACATTTCAAAATGTGTTATTGTGACAGGTCTATTAACCAGCTGTTCACCAAACAGCCCACAGAAAGGCACAAGCATACTATTTATCTGTTTTTCTCATTCTACTAAGTCACCTTTCTTGTACACTTTGATTATATCTTTGATTTCGTCTCCAGTTCTGGAGGCCAGGATTTCGATCAGCACGTCGTCATTAGTTCCAGCGCCCTGAGAAAACAAACACAATATCCAGGTGAATCATGTGGTCTCACAGCAATCTCCTTCCATGTCCATATTCTCCTCTTTATTAGAAGGAAGCAATTCAGAATGTATTGAAGGATACCACACAAGTAAGGTCCAACTGTGCATTTAAGTTTCTTTTATTCAACTGAAGTAATTAGCCTTGTAGGAAAATGCCAATGATTCATACTATGCAAGTAGCACTAGCGTCGGAAAGTTCTGACGTTCATTCACACTGACAAGCAATGAGAACTGTGATTAGATTTGTGATTTATGTTTTAATAACAGGATTCTGTTCAAAGTTCAACAGCCTTGCTCCGGATGGGCTATGGTACTGCTAGCCTCAATGAGCTTCATTTGTCTGGAGCCGAACGCTATGGGTGACGTCACACTCACTTAGTCCACTTCTTTATACAGTCTATGGTACAGATCTAAACTACAGGGTTAGCAGTGTTTATGTAGAATAACACAGGATATTTTGTTGTTTGTGAAGGAAATTGTGCTATCTCGTCCATTCAAATTGATTTCGATTTGACTACAATTAATGTTGCAGACCTATTAAAAGCTACAGTCAAATCTAATTTCCACTAAACATTTACGGGACTTCCAGCCAAAGGTTTTTGTAACCTCTGTCATAACAACAGCCCTGAACACATCTGTAACAATACAAACAATTAGACTTTGTGAATCAAATGAACGGCCATGTCTGCTCTTGCATGAATAGTCAGAGACCCACAGTCCAATTGGAAAGGGCACTTACAGTTCATAAAATTTGTCTGCTCTGAAAAGATTTGAGTTTACATTGTTGGAGCTGTCACCAAACACTGCCCCGAAAGTCTTTTTTTTTTTTTTTTTTTTACCTTGATGGCCTTGTGGAGCAGGGTGGCGTCGTAGAGGGTGGGTGGCGTCATCAATGCCACTATAAGATCTTCAAAGAGACCCCCCAGTTCCGATTTGAGAGCACTCACCAGGTCCTGTAGTCACAAGGTAAATGACAGTACATTGCATTAGTATTGAGCACTGGTTTAAAGCTGCTGTACCCATTTTTGTTTAAGCAAAACTTGTCTTGCTCCCAGATATATTGTATAAGCAGCTCTTGAGGTTAAAATAAACCTGTCTGCACCTAATGATAAAGCATTTTATTTTTCAATGATCAGGAAATGTGTGTTAGCAGTTAGAGTTGTGAAAAGTGCTTATAAACTCATCGTGGTGAATGCTCGTAACGCATAAGGTAACTGAGGAATAACTTTGGGCCACTGCAAACAGTTTAGCATGGCCAATGTACTGCTGCCTGGAAATAGAAAGTTAAAACCATACTAAAGAACATGCTCCATGGAGACAGATATGTTTGATGCAATACTGTGAAAGATTATAGCCAAAGGAACAATATTTCCATAGAAAAAAGCAGGGGGAGATGCAAGGCCACTCAGAGTAAGGATGCACGCTTTTCAGTGCAATAACACAAACCTTATGAAAAACAAATGCTTTAATTTTAGTCTATTTTGGCTAAAAGGTTACATACAGAGCTTTAAACAACAAAGGCTTTACAGCTTTTTTTAAAATTGAATTCATTAAAATACTACACTTATTTTTGTCCTTTAGACTGACATTTTCGTCACATCTTCTGCACTAGTTTTAAAAATGTATCCTGGTATAAAACAACATACATATATATTGTATATGTTATGTTCCTCAAAGCCTTGTATTATTCAAAGATATTTCAGGAGCTACTTTGTGATTCTCTGATGTCCTTTCTCCCCTCATGCCACCTCATCTATTTATTCTTCTGGCGACAATTACGTTTGGCCCAGCGCTTTTCAATAACCTCGGCAGAGAGCAAATTAACTTGGTGCTTTCAATCCACAGGTGGTCATAAAATAAACTGACAGAAGGGATGAGCGAGGGCAGGGAAGAAGCTCACTATCCACACAAATATTCATTCAGAGAAAATTAGAATTACTGAATGCGATGACATATTTACATTATACAAAGTTCTGATTCAAAATGCAAGTTGAACCAATCAGGGTTTGAAATATGAGCACTGGGTAAGCCCATTCAGACCAGGACATCACATTACTCTGTATTTTATTTGTATATATGTTTTTTTCTAAAAAACATTTAAATAACGTGCAAGCTACAAATCTTTATACACTAAATGGTACATCGATTGAAAGAGTTGACACTTATAAATATCTTGGATTTTGGCTTGACAAAAACTTATCCTTTAAAAAACATATCTCAGAATTATGTAACAGTTTAAAATCTAAATTATCATTTTATTATAGAAACAAATATTGTATCCCAATAAATAACAGAAAAGAAATAGTGCAAGCAACCTTCCTCCCCTCTTACAGGTGATGGATTTGAAACTCATCACTGTTTTCTCTATGAAAAAGTAGGTTGGCCATCACTGTCTGTTAGAAGAGAACAGGACTGTATGAAATGTATCTATAAGGGACTACTTCAAAAACTGCCATAATACCTCATTGACACAGGAACATTTAATACCAAATCACATGACTGTATAAGGCTAAGAACTAGCCCCACCAAAACTGAGACGGGAAAAAGGGCTTTTAGCTGTTTTGCTTCACAAAAATGGAATACACCCCAAGGAAAAGGAAAACTGGATATGCTGGTGACACAGTTGCAATTTAATAATCTGGTAACAGACTTTTATACACACACCTGCACCTGTTTTTAATGTTTTATATGGACTTATATACTTGTTTGTTTTGTTTGTTTTTTTCTGCTTGTATTGTATTTTAAACAGGGCGCCCATGAAAAAGAGCCCAAGTGCTCTCATTGGGTTCCCTTGAATAAATAAAGATAAATAAAATAAATAATTTAATTAGATGCCAACATCCACTTAGTGTAGCTGGCTTTAAAGATGTATATGCATTTTTTGTAGTGCTATCATTAATTCATTCTATGTTCCTAGATATACACATTTTATTTCCACTTAAAAACACAATTTTAAAATACATAAAACAAAACAAAAAAAGATTTCAACGTCTTTAGCATTTTTGTTTTGTGTCATAAGAAACCAGAATGAGCCCCACATTTTGAATTGGCAAGTCCTATGGAATTGGCAAGTCCTATGGAATTGGCAAGTCCTATGGCTAAGACCAGTTGGAAACAAACCTAAAATTGCCTTAATAGTCAACAAAACCCCTACAACCTCCAGAGTACACTTCCCCTGTACTTTACGAAGATGTGACTCTGGTCACCCCTGTTTACTGAAAAACATCATAGATTTCTGCAGAATCAATGAACAAGCACTAAACACTGTTAATATGATTTTGTTCAAAGTGATGGCTAACCAATGAGCTCCTTCGTTTCACATGCGTCACTGAAATAAACAAATCTGATTGGAGGAGCATGTTTGGTTCTGGCTGAAGGCGCAATGGAGGGAGTAGGGACCAGCCTGATATCCCTCTGTATAAAAAATACAGAGCGATATCATTCTGGACTTGCCAGGCAACTTTTAACCTGTCCCCAATAATGAACTATTCCAAAGCCTTTGTTGCATGCACCAATACCAGTAATGTATTGTAGACATGTATATGCTAATTAGATTGTGCATCCTGGCTGGTTTTATTTTTGTATGGTCTTGTCTAAATATTTTTGGAAAGGATATGGAGAGAGAGAGAGTGGTGAGACATTAGGTAAATGGTACGAACTGCTCAGAAACCATAGACTGTATGTATAAATGGACATAGCTAACTTGCTAGCTACCGCGTTCCAAATAGGAAGTGAGCATGGGCACGCTTCCGGCTCTGTTGGCTCCAATTTACTTTCTACTGAAAAAACTGTCGCCTCTCTCTCCTTAACTGCTGCTGTCAGGCTCGTCATTTGGTCTTATGTTGTATTAACCCATTCTACTTGATCCTGGTATTTTTATTTTGCTATTGTGTCCATAAATCAAGATATGAACATTAATAACTTTTAATTAATAATTCTTTCCCCGCGGTCGCTCCTGATAGCGTTAGCAACAGGTTTGACTGACAGCATTGCTATGCGCCGATTTCTAAATATGGAACGCAGCTCCAAATTCGCCCCTATAACTGCTAGCTTTCGATGAGCTTCATTTGACTGGAGCCAAACGCTATGGGTGACGTCACACTCCCTTAGTCCACTTCTTTATACAGTCTATGTCAGAGGCAGACATGGTTGGCTTAGTCATGACAATTCCTCCACACTCCCAGGGGATGTACTTACCTTTCCATATGCCTTTTTGTAGGCTGCCTTAATTTGCTGGCGCTGATCATTACTGCGTGCTGTCAGCAGCATCAGGATGGCATCTTCATCTGTGCCTGAATGCAAACAAGCACAAAGCACCACCATATGTTAGCATTATAGCCCGCATACGGCTAACACACCCTGTACAGAAGCTGGAAAAATCGAAAGGGCCACTGGCCAATAAATTATCCGCTCGCTTTAATGAAATGTCAACCCCTTAAGCCAAAGATGAGGCTTTGTAATGGACTTGGAGCCAATAAGCTAATAATCAATGAGTTTCAGTTGGATAAACCTCAAGAGAGAATGGCTTCAATAAAAATAAACAGGAGCTATGTGGTAGAAATGCAAATTAGCATCCGTGATTATAGAGCCTGTTGGACAGCTGATGTACAGTAATGCAATAACAGACAATGCTCTAGTCTATGGGATGTATAATTTTTACAACGCCTTTTACTGACTTCATTATTCCCTGCACCTGTTCATTTTGCTTCATGAATTTCAGTGTGCTTATTCCTGTTTTTTCTTGTTATATTGTTTATTTTTCCAGACAATGGGAAACTGACCATTTGCAAGATTTATCTGAATACTAAAATGTGAAAAAATACAGGACCACGAATATAATTTTTGACGGTGGATGGTCAGCTCCAGTTACGTTGCAAATTTGAGCTACATGGGGTGAGGGGACAAACTGTTCCTAATTCAAGAAGATTGTTTGTTTTTAGGCATGTTAAACACTTTTTTTAAGCTACTTCATTAGTCAGGATTGCAAGCAGTGTTGAATGGGGTTTGAACAACTTGGGAAAAATATCTAATTATCTGACAAGCACTGAGATTCCGATTAGATCCATAATTTCTGTTTTAATAAAAGAATTCTGTTCACATTTTAAACGCATCCAGAAGAACTGACAAAAAGAAATATGAACATGTACATCACAGAACATCACATGTATTTCAGAACATGTTTGTACACATCTAAACTACAGGGTTAGCAGTTTTATGCAGATAAAATAATGTGTGTATGAATGTGTGTGTGAATGGGTGAGTGGTCCCTTTAGTAAAACACTTTGAGTGCTTCGAAGGTGGAAAAGCGCTATGTAAAAATGTGACCGTTGACCAAGGTTGGCGTCTAGAGCATTTACGAGGTCTTGCAGGTCAGTGCAGATATATTGTATAAGCAGCTCTTGATGTCAAAATAAGTCACTGTGTACTATCTGTTTTGTTGTTCAAAAATCAGAAGGTGTATGTTAGCATGCTAGTTGTTATTAGCATTACCGTGATGGCAAAACTCCCCACTAATCAGATTTTTAGCATAGGAATTGAGACAAAGGGTACTTAAAAACTTGCAGCCTTTGCCATTTGCGAATTGCCTCCATTCAAATTGCGATTTTGATTCAATTTCGATTCATATTGCAGCCCTAATGGGGGTAAAGAGTTGGAAGAGACATTCAAGAAACTGTACGATACTATTGAAAGGAATAAAATAAAATAAATACTGCCAAATTATCGTTTTTATTGTTAAATACTGACATCAAATCAACTCTACTTTTGATGCTGTGCACTTAACACAAGTGTTTTAAAGAGCCAGTCCTCCTTTCAGTCTTGTTTTTGAGGTTTTGGGTTGCATTTAGGCTAGAGCAAAGGTTAAGAATACACGTCAGAGTAGCATTATGGTAATGAACTGTCTGCTCGAGTTTCGCATGGCAGATTGACCTGTCTGTATACAGTTTACACTAGTGAAGTCACAATCTAGAACAAGCCCTCCTTTTGTCCATGACATGACAAGATTTATAATTGTACTGCCAAAGGATATGCCATACGAGATAGGGATTAGCAATAATTAGAAGAAGCTAATTAGAAATATCTAGTCAAATATAAGGTTTATTTTCATTTGCTCTGGAGAAAGTAGATAGTAGATTAAGTATTTATATGGGTTGTTCCTAAAGTGGCAAAAGTCTCCTTAAACAAACACATAAGTAGTAAAGTAAAGAGTAAAGTATTTATATGGGTTGTTCCTAAAGTGGCAAAAGTCTCCTTAAACAAACACATAAATAATGCAGAGTGTCAAATGTTAGGAGATTAAAGTTATGTTTTTGCTCAAGGCACTTATCCGCTGACCCTATTTTTCAAAACATTAGCTAGTTCTGTCCAAAAACACATTAAATAAAAGGTAGCTTACAGCAAAATGACGTTACATTATACATTACAAGTATATAAGGCTTCAGGACTTGTAGACAGTTTTCTTCCGACACTTTAGAATCAAATGTTGGTGGATGTTTTGTTTTAATTAGGCTGCAGGAAATGCCAAGCGATTTCCCCAGCATGTCAAAAAGCTTTCCTAAATGAACGTGTGCTAGTCAGACTAAATTAAAAAAGTGAAAAACAAGACAAAAAGGATGTGGGTAAGTATTCTAGACGTTATGATTTGTATAGGTACAGTCATTCATTTAGTTGAGCGAGCAAAGGTCATCACGGCTCACTGACCGATTCCTTTCATGGCCTTTTTCAGGATTTCAGCGTCATGCTTTGCGTTGAAATTGACGTAGGGTTTCACGCTGCCTCGATAAGCCTGCAGGGACAAAGCAATATCACACCATTAGTTTTGCATTGATTTTTAATTGTACAATATAACACTGTCAAGCACTGAATCTTGGATCTTATAAATAGTAACTGGGTGTGTGTGATGTGTGTAGCTGTGAAATAAACTTGTATCATAGAAAAGGTGATCGAAAGATTGCCAGTTGGTTGAGCGGTCCGATCACTGACCCACAGGTTGGCGGTGCGATTCTAGCTCCCACATATGAATGCTGTCTTTGTGTCCTTGGGCAAGACACGTAACCCCCCCTCGCCCCTAGTGTCTGCGTACACAGGTGTGTGAATGCATGAGTGGTTTGTTTATTAAAATGCTTTCAGTGCCTTGAAGGTGGAAAAGCGTTATATAAAAGAGCAGCTCTTGATGACAAAGCTCTTGATGACAAAATAAGTTCACTGTGTACTGTCTACATGCAGTTATAAACTGTTTTATTGTCCAATAATCAGGAAGTGCACGTTAGCATGTTAGATGTTATTAGTATTATCGTGATGGCAAAAGTCCGCTCTGCCCTGATTTTTTGCATAGAAATTGAGATAAAGGATTGTAGAACTTCGAACTAGTTGCATATTATCTTTCATTTGCTCTAATCAGGAGGTCTCTAAGAATATGTCTTATGCCAGTACAGATATATTGTATAAGCAGCTCTTGAGGTCAAAATAAGTCCACTGTGTACTGTCTGTTTTATTGTTCAAAAATCAGAAAGTGTATGTTAGCATGTTGGTGGTTATTAGCATTACCGTGATGGCAAAACTCCGCTCTGATCTGATTTTTAGCATAGGAAATGAGACAAAGGGTTGTAGAACTTCGAAGTAGTAAAATATTACCTTTCATTTGCTCTAATCACGAGGTTTACAGCCAATATACTACCAACTATATTATTTCCACAAAAGAATAAAAGAGATATACAGTTAATCCCCTCTCATAAAAAAAATCTGCATATGGAATATTGCTGTTTGAAATGGCTGCTGCAGTTTTAGAAATATTAACCAAGGACATTAGGGTCTGCCCCGACTGTGTGTGGGTACTTCCATGAGTACACTAAATCAAGTCTAGCCACTGTCGTTGTCACAGACAATTTAAACAAGTGGGACAGGAAGCAGCTGGAATTGTTCTCCAGGTAAAATATGCTCAAGTGAAAGTAATAAGGCTGAGCTAGTAGGGGACTGAGTACGGTCTGAGTTTTGTATTGTTTTCTGTTAGATTGAGATGGGTCTGTTTTTCCTGGCATTGTGGCGAGGCGTACTCTCAAGAATAACCCCCAGTGTGATGGTGGGAATGCAGTGTCAGTCAGGTGCAAAGTTAATGTTTTATACTAGTTATTACATGAATTGGAATAGAGAAAGTTTTTGAGGGTCATGTTGTGTTCTATGTTAGCAGTTCTGGCATTTAAAAGAATGGTAGCTAATTTTCAGGTCATTTTAATTTTTACATATTCATTGTTGCCACACTTTCTAAAATAATGAAATATGAAATAAATTCAGATGTTTTATTTTTTCCATTTGTGAAATATTACAATTGATATGCCCATAAAAAAAATCCATATTCAATTTTCTACAATAATTGATAAATATATGTGTGCCTGTGTGTGTAGGCAGGCATTCATCACATACTGGGGAGTTATGCCTGTATATTTTAATAGATTCTTTTTCCAGACCAAGGTTTAGTTTGTTTTCATACCTGACAGTTTCAACTACTCATTAGCGGTCTTGCTCAGAGTGGTCACGTGATGTTGCTGTGACGTGTCCGATCAGCTGATTTAAACAAGTTTTGTCTTCCTAGAGGTGGAGGCAGGATGACAGCGCCATTTGCAGGCTGACTACTTCAGGACAGTATCCCAGGTGTGCGAGAGTAAAAAAGCCCCCTCGTCCCGGTTTAAAGCCCTATGGGCATGTTTCTGTTTTCGATTACCTCCTTAATCCAGCGACAATGTTTGTTGTCCTCGGTTCTAATGATGTTTGCTCTGTCTACTGATGTGTTTATATTATAACACAATATAGACACACTAGTAAAACCGTACAGAAAACTCAGGTAACTACTCGTCCAACCAAAAGATAAAATAGAACTAGAGGACAAATGTAATGTCATACAAAATACCCTGCATGTCTTGCAATAAAACATACATCAGGAAACAGGGCATTCAGTACACAGAAAAAGGAAAATAAGACAAAACATGTGAGAAGCGACAGTGGCTCAGTGGTTAGAGCAGTGGTCCTCCAACCCGAAGGTCAGAGGATCGATTCCAGCTCGTCGTTGTGTCCATGGGCAAGACACTTCACCCACATTGCTTAGTATGAAAGAGGTGTGCGCGTCGGAGGGGCCGATGGCACAGATTGGCAGCTTCGCTTCCGTCAGTCTGCTCCACGGCAGCTGTGGCTGCAATAGCAGCTTACCATCACGGAGTGTGGAGTGAGTGAATGAATACAGTGTAGCGCATTACAAGTGTAAGACATAATTATTATTAGAAGGAAACATCAAAAGCCACACGAGCAACAGAACAGAAAGCAGAACAGGAGCAACTCAAATCAGCCATTTCTGACCATTATAAAACGTCATTGGGACAGAGGACAACAAACAATGTTGCTGGATTAAGGAGGCAATCGAAATACGGCAACATCCCCATGGGACTTTAAACCGGGATGAAGGGGCCTACTCTCACACACCTGGGATACTGTCTTGTAGAAGTTGAACTGCAGATGGCGCTGTTGTCCTTCCCTCCACCGGTAGAAGACAGTGCCAAAACCTGTTTAAATCAGGTATGAAAACAAACTAGACCTTGGTCTGAAAAAAGAATCTATTAAAATGAATTATCGGAAGACCCAATGAACCTCATTGGACTAATGCCTGTATAGTGTTTTGATGGACATGGCTTTATGGGGGATCAAAAATCAGGTTTAGATCAACAACATGCATGGTTTAAAGTTAAGTTATGGATTCACTGACGTTAAGGCTAGGAGTTGGGTAAATACTAGTAGTAAAGTAGTAATTATGGTTTGATCAGTCTCCAGAAAATGAATGTAAGTTAAAGCAATACCCCCCCAAAGCATGTGAATGTAATAAGTGTGTGTGTGTACAGAAAATGGTCCGCTAAGAATAAGGCTTTTTATTATAGGCAGAGATCTTGTTGATAGACACATAAAATATTTAGTGTACACCTGTGGGCCACTGCCTATAAACCGGTCTTAGCCAGCAAAAACAAAACATCGAATGTACACAACTTTATGTAGGAGAAAGAAGTGGATTTGATCTGTTTGACGTAGATGATATAGTACTGCACAAAAAAGTCACATCAGGAACCTCCAAATTAGACAGCAAAATGAGCTTAATAAAAAACTATTTCAAGAAATGTTAGCCAATAATAACCCAATAAACTACATCACAGTGAATGGTGAAATATAAAATTAGCATTTGTCCTAATGTTAGACTGCCCTAATACGAGTGCACACCTAACACTTATTTTAACACATTTAATTGGACTCAGAGTTTTGGACTGTGTGCAATTATGCAAGGTCCTAATATGTCTGATCCCGGGAAAAGGTGTTAGAATTATCCAGGCTCTTACAAACGCTTTTTAAGGAAATGCCATTACTGTTTTTATTGTATCGCAAGTGTCTCCTGGCAGTATTTTCTCATTAAATTCCTCATGGGCATGAAAGTGTAACCGTTTGAGGTGACAACTGGCTCCCATATCTGCAGTTTCCGAACACGTAATATAATAGGGTTCAAATTAGACCTCTGTTACCATGAAACAGAGTAAGACTGAAATCCACATCTCCTCATCAGACAGTCTGAAGACCAAATCAAATCAATGATATCAAATGAAGTGGCGCTGTCTCCTTTTGGTGCCAGTGTGAATACTACACGCGCGGCACTAATGTTTTTCTAATGAGTGAAAACATTTTCGACGAAGTCCCCTGGGTGAGTCACCGCAGCCCTTCACAGCAGGCACAAAGGCACTGACAAAAAACAAAAGAATGGATGATGTGTTGAGAGCATATCTAAATATATGGACAGATGTTGATTCTTGTATGCAAATGTGAGACACACTTCAGCTTGTTGTTGTCTAAAAGTAGTCATGTATGATCTGCACAGATGTTGCTGAAGCTTGTAGAAGCACTGACCTTTTCAATTTAATTGTACACTCCATTAAACAAACAGGATATGATCCCACACTGGCAGGATTCCACCAGGTGGCATGGCCAGATTAGCACAGCTTGTTACAAGAAAGGAAATTAAACATCCAAAAAAGTGGAAAAGTGACTCCATTACTACATTACAAACTGGCACTGACCGGTAGCCATCTGCCCCAGGACAGCTGCGACTACATCAGTATCTCAGTACAAACAAATATCTTGAAAGATAGCGGCATTATTATAATTAAAGCAACACTGTGTAACTTTCTGGAGGTGCCGTGTTATACTTTTTATGCAATGTGGAATATTATAGCCAATGGAACAACATTTCCATGGAGACAAGCAGGAGGAGACCGTCGGGTTTGTGGACATGCAAGCCCACTCACAGTAAGGACGCATGTTTTTACGTGCAATAAAAACATTCAAGATGAAAATGCATGCTTTTTGTCTATTTTTTAACTAAAAAGTTACACTGTGGCACTTTAAAGGTTTAGGCTTGTTAAAAACCATGTATACTTGTCACTTGTCACTGTTTATTGAAAGGCCATTTGTCATTTATTGAAGCACAAACATCTATGCTCCATGATTATGAAAAACATACCACTCACTTAAGACCAGAGTGCAAATCCTTGGACCTCAATATAGTGACAGTCACATAAGCCTGTCACGATAACAAATTTTGAAGCACTATTTGTCACTACAGAGAAATATTGCGATAAATGATAATACTGAAACTACTTTATGCCACAAAGTAAGATAATCCCAGTAAACCATTTTTAAATAGATTGTTTCATTAAAAGACAGGAGCTGCAACAAATAAAGCAGAATGTACCAATAATTAGCCATAAAAGGGACTTATTCACCCCTCTACAACTCAAATCTTATCTTATCACAACACAAATACCCAAAATCTCCCCACTTTTTGCATTCACGATAAATATTGAGGCCCAAAATATATTGTTTGACTGTGTCAGATCAAACACACCAAGCAGGCGATCCCATTGGTTGTTTTCAGATTCTAGAATGTGATGGGAGGTAAGAGCCGGTTTTTCCTATTGATTACATTGTACTTTGCCATGAAATATCCAAAAGGTAAATTCACAAATGTTGACCCTGATGATTTCTATTAGTGATGAGACCCAAGAACTCACTGTATAACAACAGAAATCAGCATTTTAACAATATTCATTTTAGCTGCCCCCCCATCTGTATTTAATGTTATTGGCCTAAAGAATGTTGTGATGTTATCAGAAAACCAGGAACAGGTGAAGCAAATCTACTCACCATTTTCTTCTAAATGAATGCCTGCAAAAACAGAAACAAAAAAAACACAATATGATGATCAGACGTGTTAACAGCAGCCACTTCCCTTTGTATACACACAGTTAATTACTCACCGACAGAAGTGTGGCTGCTCTCTCCTCTGGGATGCTCTGTCTAACTGCTGTCTTGTATGGCTCTTCTTGGCTCTTGTGGAGGCTAGGGTGTCTCTGGGGACAGGTGGAGAGATGGACTTCCCCGTAGAGAACACAGTGTCACCTTACAGCCAGCGTCAGTCACAGGCTCACGCGCTCCGCCACGCTTTGTCACACCTGCAGAAAAGACGAGGGTTTAAATGCTTCTCAGCTTCAGACACTTAATGGCTTTTCCAGTATATTGTTTCCATCAGCCGTAAATCAATAGTTTTGAAATAATTTATATTATTAAAAAGGCAGATTGCGAAATTGGAACATATTTAAAACTGGCTATTGTTTGAAATAAATATTACCAAGCAAGGCGGGGCAACTAATCAAATTTTTATTTTTATTCATTTCATTTCAACCATAGGCTGTATATATAAATGGGCATAGCTAACCCGCTAGCCGCCACGTCCCAGAGAGGAAGTGAGCCTGGGATGCTTCCGGCTCCATCGAGTCACTTCACTTCACTTTCTATTAAAAAACTGTTACCCCTCTCGCCATAACTACTGCTGTCAGGCTCGTCATTTTGGTCTTAAAATGTTCATATTAACCCGCTCTACATTATCCTGGTATTTTTATTTCGCTATTTTGTCCATAAATCAAAATATGAACATTAATAATAGACAAATCAGGCGCCTTCCTTCCCCGAGGTGGTTCCCACTGGCGAACTCGGCTCCAAATTTGCCCCTATAACTGCTAGTCTTGACGAGCTTCATTTAACTGGAGCCGAATGCTATCAGTGATGTCACACTCCCTTAGTCCACTTTTTTATACAGTCTATGGGCTGAACGATTTGGGAAAATATCTAATTGCAATTAGATTAGCGATTTCTGTTTTAATAAAAGGACGCTGTTCAAAGTTCACATTTCAAACAATGTCCAGAAGAACTGACAAAAAGACTATTTTGTTTGTGGTGGAAATGTAAAATTTAATGTGAAAATTGTAGCCTTTGTTATTTCAACCATTTAAATTGCAAGTTCAATTCAATTGTGATTAATCTTTGTCAATGATAAACTTGGGTGCTTTTAATGGAGAGGTCTACAGCCAATCCTCTTTCAGTGGTTTGGAGCAGAGTTTAGTTTTATAATTTTTTGAAGAAAAAAAGCTATTTTTGGTTGTTTTAGAAAAAAAAAATAAAATTAAATTAAAAATTGAACCAAAAATTGAGATTGTGATTTTTTTTCTATTTTGCCATATTGCCCAGCCCTATTAACAAGGTTAAGTCATTGTCTATTTTTGATATTTAAATAACACAAAAAGAATTCTCACAGCAAACTAAAAGATCTTCAGTAGTTTGTTGCAGACGTCAGGGCAACAAAAGCTCTTAGGCGAACTGTCAGCTCCCTTTCTTTAAAGATGTGTCGGTATTTTTCTCAGTGTCTCACTCATTTAACAGTAGAGGCTTGCTCATAATAGCTAGTAACTGGGACTGAAAAGCAGAAATCAAGCAACACACTGTTCACTTTTCCTTACAGCAAAGTGTTTTCTTTTTTCAAAGTTTGGAACAGTCTCAAATGGACTGGTTTTAATAGGCATTGCTTTAGGTGTTTATGACAGGTTTTCATGTTTTTCTAATTATTACTTGGTTTGGTGACAGTTTCATAAACATCGACACTGAAAATTGGCTCTGTGCACAACATCGCCTGGCAACCTCTGTGTTAGCATCACAACATCCTGCCCAATTCTGTCTGTGTGCGTTTTGTGCATTAAAATTAATACATATTTAAAGATATGACAGTGTACAGTGACTTGAGTGTGCATGTCTCTGTCTCTGATATCTCTGACAACAAACAAATGAGGTAAAAACTTCACCGGGGAACTTTTATGTTTAAGTAGGCAGGGGTTTGTGTGTCAATGCTATCACTAATGCTAATTTTGAGGCTAAAAATATTACAATAGCGCCACTAACTGAATTGTTTATTTTATATTTTATGCTTTTAATAACAGTTAGCATTAGCTTTGAGACACAGTGAGCTAGCTAGCATGCTCCTGTGCACAGAGCTTATTCTATCCAAAATACATGGACAATTTACACACAAGGAAAGGGTGTTTTGGTTTACAGTACGGTTGCTAGGTAACAGTTGGAATTACCTCTACGTATGTCACATCTACTGCACGTGTCCAACCAGGGAGTAAAATCATCAACGATTTCATCAAAAAAAAAACAAAAAAAAAACTAGAAGGCAATTTTTAGAATTAGCTTAATATATAATTATGAAAATCAGGTACTAATCGATACTAAAACTATTATCAAATCTAGATACTCATTTGAGCAAGTATCAATGTTGAAAAAGTCACATTTGCAGGACAGAAAGGAACCTTTCAGAACAAGTATAAGACCACATAGGCTAGAGTACGCCCATGGACCACTATGGAACCTGCCTTACCTGGGATCCAGACCCCACGTGACTGGGACAGGGACAATCTGCCAGGGACGCCATGTTGGCACTTTAAAATTAATGGCAATGAATGGTCGCTTTTGGAGTTTCTTTTTTTTTTTTTTTTTTGGCATTAAATGAGGTCGTAAACAATGACTTATCTTAAAACTAATCAGATTAAACATGAGTGACCCTTACCTGCCACGGGCGTGATTTTAAAGTATAGTATATAGCTATAGATCGCCTTAACTCTGCAATATCTGGCCATTTGGTTTACTTTTCTCTTTTCACTTATATAATCAAAAAGGGTCCCGGGAGATGTTTGTGAAAAACGTAAATATAATAAATACACAAAAAACATTGACTTCACTTTAGTTTGTGATTTTATTTTCTACAATCAACATTTCTAAGCAGTCAATTAATGTTAAGCAAATTAACAGTGTTTAGCAAAAAGCATTTGGGATCCATTCTCTTCAAGCTACTCTCTCTCTGCCCAATTATTAGACTGTTCAATGCTAATCAACAACACACATGCGTCACTGAAAAAAACTAATCTGACTGCATGATCATGTTTGACCGGGCTTAAGAAGCAACAGAGGATGTGGGCACCAGACTGACATCAATCTGTATAAAAAATACAAAACAAGAACCTACCTGGACAACTGACGGATTACACAGATATAAAGCCGCATGGTAATATAAAAGGAAGTACTATTATTTAATGTTGAATCACATTCTATTGTCTAAAGAAAGAATGTTTTTATTATCATCATGGTATCGAAATCGGTATTGAGTATAAGCATGGACTGTATAAAGAAGTTGACTAAGGGAGTGTGACATCACCCATAGTGTTAGGCCAGCAGTTGCAGGGGTGAATTTGGAGCCAAGTTGCATATTAGGAATTAAGACCACGAGTATCATAGCAACCAAAGAGCCAATCCAGAGCGAGGCTGTTGAAGGTAACGCACCTTCCTGCCTGCACCGCTGGTTTAGCAGGGAGCGGGCACTTAGCAGCACTGTCAATGAAACCTGTTGGTAACGCTAGCAGGAGCAACCTCAGGGAAAGAAGACGCCTTATTTGTCTGTAATTAATGTTCATATCAATTTTTCAATGTAAAGTGAATTGGAGCCAGTCAATAGAGCCGGAAGTGCTCCCATGATCACTTCCTATTTGGAATGTGGCGGTTAGCAGGCTAGCTATGTCCATTTATATATACAGTCTATGGGATCAAGTCTATTCCTTAGTATCAAAATTGAATTTGAAATTTTAGTATCATAACCACACTAACCTGTCATGCACTGTAAGTTATTACAATTAAAAACAGCAATTTGAACTTATTTTTCCATTATTATTGTTAGTTAGTCTCACAGGGGCGTCGGGTGTACTACGATGCTCAGTTGGGGGACAAAATAACTAGTTTGGAAAGTCATTACCTGTCATACCATGCAGGTTTTGTTTTGTTACGGTAGCTCTAAAAACTTGGCCAAAGTTGATCGCAACTCATTCTTCAACCAATATGTGTCAAACAATTTACTGTCCAGTGTCCATATGACTGCATGGGAGCACTTCAGCTAGGGACAAAAGCTGAAAACTCTTTTGGCAGTTTTCTGAAAGCCAACAATTGTGTAGAACTGAATCACATACAAGTAAGGACAATGCAAGGGCAAATGGGAAATAATGTTTTTTTGCACCATGACTGAGTTTCAGATGACATTACAACATTCTACTGGACAATAATATCTAATGCAGATGGAGGGACAGCTAAAACTAATATTGTTAAAATGCAGATTTTTGTTGCAGTGAGTTCTTGGGTCTAGTCAAAAATAGAAATGATCAGGTTCAACATTAGTGAATTTACCTTTTGGATATTTCATGGCAAAATGAAAAAGTGGACTAAGTGAGTGTGACGTCACCCATAGCATTTGGCTCCAGACAAATGAAGCTCCTCAAGGCTAGCAGTTATAGGGGCGGATTTGAAGCCGAGTTATCATAGTAACCAAAGAACCAATCCGGAGTCAGGCTGTTGAAGGTAGCGCTCCTTCCCACTGTCAATCAAACCTGTTGCTAACGCTAACGGAAGTGACCTCAGAAATAGAAGGCACCTAATTTGTTAATGTTCATATCTTGATTCAAGGACAAAATGGCATAATAAAGCTATCAGGATCATGTAGAACGGGTCAATACGAACATTTTAAGTCTGACAGCAGCAGTTGCAGAGAGAGGGGTGACAATTTTTCAGTGTAAAGTGAATTGGAGTCGATAGAGCCAGAAGCGCGCCCATGCTCACTTCCTATCTGCAACGCGGTGGCTAACAGGTTAGCTATGTCCATTTATATATACAGTATGACATCCCTGAATCTGAAAACCACCCACTATAAATAAATAAATGAATGTATATCGAGTACTGTCTCTCATACAGGATTTTACAGCATTTCATGACATCATCTTGTGTAACCTAACTATGTTTACAAGAAGGACATCCCCAGCAATACTACAGCTCACTTAATAATTAAAGACCTGTCACTATTGCAGATTAAACTTACATTAAGTCCAGTAGCCGTGGTCTACTAGTGTACATGAGGGGGTATCACTGGAGCATACCGTCACGCAGCCCTCTCGTATCATCATCATCATCGCCGGCATCTTCCCCGGAAACTTTAATTAAGCCGAGCACTTGTGAGGAGATGAGAGAGTGGTGAGTACGAGCACCCAAGTTATCCGGTTACAGGCGCTCCCAGTTTCATCTCTCCCAGGATGACGCCACCGGACCAATTTCCTTTAATGGATATAAACAAGTGCAAGATACTAATGACCCGCAGATCTGATCAGGGAGGCAGACAATTAAGTACTCTATGGGTCGTGCATTTCATAATCAAAACAAAATGTGGAAAGCAGATGTTGAAGTTACATGTTAGTCAGCTTGCATTATTATTCAAACTTTTCTGTCTCCATGGAGATGTAATTGCTTTGCCTGGGATGTTCCACAGTATGGCATTAAATAAACATTATGTCCAGCATTTATTCAATTACAAACATTGTTATTGTTTAAAAATATATCTAGTGCATTCTTACTGTGAGTGGGCTTGCTGCTCGCCTCTCCACAGATTTGGCCTGTAACTTGGCGTGGTGGCTTCAGCTGCTTGTCTCGATGGAGATAGATATGTTTAATGCTGTATTGTGTAACATTACAGGCGAAGTAATAACATCTCCATGGACACAAACAGGTGTTTTGTTAGAATTTTTTTTTTTTTTATCTTACGATGGTACATTATGCTACAGTAGAAATTATGAAATAAATTATCACTTGATAGCTGGATTTTAAAGGTCCTATATTACACAAAATTGTCTCTTGTGGGCTTTAAGCCATGTTATAATGTTGTTACCTCATCAAAATCATACCTGGAGTTGTATTTTGTATCATTCACACGTTTGAATAACCCTTTATCATTAGTCTGTCTACATCTCCAAAGCTCAAAAATGCTCGGTCAACCTTGTGATGTCATGAAGCAGTAAATTTCAAGTTAGCAGCTGCCTTTTACCTTTAGTTCACTAGAGATTGGCAATTCCAGGGCTGAAATTATCAAAATAATTCTAGTGAACGTGTAAAGACAGTGGGGCACTTCCTGTATTGCCACATGACATCATAAGGTGGGAGTATTTTCTGTTTGAGAGAAGAACACAGCTTAAATATGCAGCATGTGTGCTTAAACATGTGTGAATGGAACAAAACAAAACTCCAGAAACTTCAGAAAATAGTGCAATATTTGCCCTTTAACACTGCATGAGTTGTGTGGTCCTCTGTGCCTTTTAATTATTTACTTAATTGTATTTTCAGGCTATTTTTATGTATTTATTTTTGCTTTTATTTGATTTAACTGGTTTTATTGCTTTAGGACTAGTAAGATCTAACTGAGCATACAAGTTAGTCCAGATATATACCACTTTATCCCCCATCAACCTAGAACACGACCTTGACGCCGGCTTACCTCACTGTTTCTCTATATTTGCTGCCAGTTGTTTGCTATAAAATGTCTATCAAAGTTACCCCAAGGAGACAAAGAAAAACTGCTGACTTCCTCCTCCAATGTGTTCAATCAGCATTGCCAATTTCCAAACTGAATCAGGGTGCTTTTAATTCATGAGCTATGGGACCCTCTCAAAATTTGAACGGCTGTTTGCTAAGGCCTGACTGACAGAAAATAAGCCCATCATTACTCAACAGTACTCACCAGACTCCACTCACCTGTTTGCCTCGCTCCTCAGAATCTAAGGCTGCTCTTTTCTCATGCATTATGGGTCGAGGCTGTGAATATGAGCTGGACCTCCAGAGGGTATCCATAAAATCACATTTTATCAGACAATGAAATCTGGTAACTTGGGTCCTGTGAAAAAATAGGTCTTTTGTAATAAAGGCTTCATTTCGGATGAATTATGCATGAGAAAGCAGTTCAGTTGGGCAGTTCTGTATTTCTTTATCACTCCAAATAACATTCTGTGAGATATTGACCAAGTAGCAGCCTCAGATAGCCTACCAATAAGCTCTGTGCACAGCCGCATGCTAGCTAGCTCACTGTGTCTCAAAGCTAACAGTCACTTTAATTCAAATCAGAAAACATAAAATAAACAACCTATTAAAATTAGGCCTCATTAAAATAAACACTACCCAATTATTATGTGTTTTATGTAGAATACTTCAGTTTGTGTTGTTTTAATACTTGCCTGATTCAAAATTAGCATTAGCGGAGCATTGAGACACAAACATAGAAGTGTCCTCCGGTGAAGTATTAATTTTATTTGCGTAGTTTTTAACATGTTGTCAGTGACATCCACCCGCAGCTCCTTGTTCACTGCCTTATCTTTAATTATTTAACCATTTTAGAGCAAAAACCTCATAAAATTGGACAGGAAGTAGTGACGCTGATGGTGCGTTCACACCGGGGCGTCAGGGGCGTCGACTTTACACGCAAAGTGCACGCGCGTCTTGGCCGCGGCGCGTTTTCAAGCGTCACTGCGGCGCGAATCTGACGTTGACGTTCACTTGAGCGTTCACGCGTGGCAAAAATAATGTAACTAGAGTTTATCGATTTGTAATTACATGCATTTCTATCTCTGCTGTCATAAGTAACAGCTGATTACTGTCTATGAAATTAAGTTTTAATAATGAATGCACTGTTTTATCTAACCCTTGACTAGAAAACATTTAGCTATGGCTAAGCTTAAATCTATTAACTTACCATAAAAGACATTAAACTAATGGTGCTATAAAAGTCTCAAATGAAATAACATCTTAATCACTATTTTTCTATGTATTAATGGTCTCATTTTTATATAGTGCTTTTCCACCATCAAGGCACACAAAGCCCTTTACATCAAGGAACCACTCCCCCATTCACACACACATTCATACACCAGTGTACGCAGACACTGGGGGCGAGGTGGGTTAAGTGCATTGCCCAAAGACACAACATCAGCATTCATCTGTGGGAGCTGGAATCGCACTGCTCAACCAATGTTTACTTTGAGAGCGGGATTTGAATCGCCAACCTTCAGATCAGTGGAAAAACACTCTACCACCTGAGCTACTGCCACTTAATAGTAACTTTTCTCTGTTATGTTTAGTCACTTAGCCAGACTAGTGCAAACACATGACCTGTAAACATTATATAGATATAGTATTTAATAAAAGATTCATATTAAGTAGTTCTATTCACAATATTGTAAGATAATGGTTTGCTAATGGAGTCAATTTACCCCTGAGAGTTTGGATAAGAATGCCCATTCCTTCTGCCATTAAACTTGAGGAAAGTCTGTGGCTTAGACTAGTACGACAATCGCCACCATCAGTTACTGGGGCGTGTTGATTGGTTCAGGCATGTCTGTATACAGAAACAAACATTAAAATAGATAGATTGTCAAGTTTGATGAATAATTCTGATGTACTGCTTTGTCTTCTATTTGCAGAAGGGGCACTGTTGGATTTGCGGGACTTGCTGGCTCAGAATAGCCTGTGCCTGATTTAATGGAGCCTGGTCTATAAATAGTATTGATTATTACAATTGTACCTACACCAGCAACAGTTTGTAACAGGTAGCCAGGACATTGTTAAGGCTATAGGTCTATTTCCAATGCAGATTTCTTCATGATTTCCCAGCAGAGGGAAAGTCCTACTCCGACTCTGCTCTTTTCAGTCATGTTATGGACCCACATACTCACATGATTCCTTTTGTTTTATCTTCGGTGTCTTACCTATGTGTAGGGCTATTGTATTTTAAATATATTTTCATTTCAAATAGAAGAGTGGGGGGCTTACAGGCAATTTGACCTGCACAGGAGAAGGCTGTATGACATTGGGATGTGATAACAGATTGCATATCTTTTTCTAAACATAGGTGTTAAAGGGCTGTATATTTGATTTTAAACCATGAGTCAGGGATATGTTTTAGATTGAATTTTTAGCCCTGCACACTTAGTCTTTTCTGCTTTTAAGTGTTTTGAGATAGTCTCTTAATCCCTGATGTACATTGTAGAGCACATCCAGGGCTTTCTGTTGTTATATCATTTGTTTGGCTGGGACTTTTGGAACCACCTTTTCCCTTTGATCCAAAATGGCCAATATTCAAAATGATACATGTTATGATACAAGAATAGAGAAATCAAATATCTTTTATTTTAAACTATATTTTTCACATGTATTTGTATTTCTTAATTGAATTTAGCAATCATTTTGTTTGTGTCTTAAAATTATCACCGATTTATAAATGTCCATTATAATGGATCCTGGTGTTGTGTGTGATGGATCTTCTTTTTGTAGCTGACAGAACTGAAACAGAAGGAGTTCGCCACTGATGAGAAAGATGAGGATGCACATCAGCCTGTGATTTAGACTTCAGAAAGTTTTCAGAACCCTTTCAATTATTGTAATGATGTAGACAGTGACTCTCATTATCTTCATTTTTATAGCTAAAGCTCAGCACTGATTAGCCTCATTTAGAAAATTAAATATTAAAATCAAATAGATATTAAAATAATCTACAATTTCTCAGTTACATAAGTATCTCGTAAAAGGTTCTCCAACCACAGTGAGCCATTGAGATAAGAATGGCCTTAGACAGAGAGCTGAGCTGGAGTCCAGTGGTGACTGAGCTCATCAGAACCATGAGCTCATTAGAGCCATGTGCAGATGGTAGATAGAGTCAGAAGGACAAACGTCACTCGCTGCAGCTTTACACTGTTGACTTCAGATGTTCGTACTGTAGAAACTTTTTGCAGTTCCTTTTTAGTAGCCTAGTAGTTTCAAATCAAATCAAGTTTATTTATAAAGCATATTTAAAACAGCCAAAGCTTACCAAAGTGCCGAACAACAACAATACAACAATAATATAGGTATTCAAAATAAATAAAAACACAGTGAAAACACAGTATAATATAAACTAACTAATAAATCTAACTCGTATCAAACGCCAATGAGAAAAGGTGCGTTTTTAGTAGATTTAAAGTGCTGCAGTGATTGTGCTGTTCAGATGTGCAGAGGTAACTAAATACTAAATACATACTTTTGCACAGGGAGGAACTATATAGAGCCACTGCTTTGGGACTTTTTTTTTTTTACATCCTACTCTGAGATATAAAGTCTTAACATATTTTTCATTCTTTCATATTTGCTTATTTATCTGTTATTTTTACAGACAAATAACAAAACTAGGTGGACTAGGTGCCTCTGGGGGATTAAAGGGTACTGTTACGTCCGGGATCAAAAATGAACACAACAGGAGTTAATTTGTGGCTGCACTATGATAAAAATTTGAAGAAATTAAAAGTCTGAAAACATTCTGAGGCAACTACAGGGGCTTATCAGAGAGGCTGGATATAAAAACAGTTGTTATTGTTAGGTTGTTAACTTCATACAGAGGACATGTTGTAAAATTATAAATACAAATAAAATTAACAAAAATCTACATGCTAAGGTGTTTATTTACCTCCAAATAGATCCGAGGAGGTTATAGTTCTCCAATCTCTGCCTACAATTTGTGTTTTTGTTACCATTAAAAATGCACCATGACAGAGAATCAAGTGTCTGTGATAGTGTCAGGCTGTTTCCATAATTCTTAGTAACAATGTGGCTGATTGGTCTGTCACTATCTTCTGTATTAGTCATTGCACGAGAAAATGCTATGTAAAATGAATAACTTATAATATAATCTCTTTTTTTTTTTTTTTTACTTATGCATGATGTAAAAATATCTTGACAAATAGGCCTTTTAGCAACAGAAAAAAGTACATTATGATTCTTATTCTTATAATATTTTAATATATTTTAAAACCTAATAGATATGCAAAATAGCCACCTGGAACTGGTGAACACAAACAATCCTGTATGCTAATTTGCTTTCATTATGGCTATTGACTCCATCCCCACTGGGCACATGGCTGTGTTTACAACCAATGAGTAATGTTAACAATAGTGTGGCATCACATGAGAGCAGTCCGTCCCTGGCATGGCACATTCTGTTATTGTGAGTCTGTATGAGAGCCTGGCTAGCTGTAATTAACATTGTTCCCGGCGGGCTAAGAGGATATTGATTCTTCTAACATCATTCAGTCAAAGGTATAGCATGCCACTTCTAAGCTCAATGTCTGTGAAAAAAAATGTCAATTATAATAACGGATTGAAATGAACAGGAAATTAATTCTTCAACGTCTATGAACAGCGTCAGGCAGATTAGTAATGTTGGTCTTGTTTGTTTGCCCTTTGATACCAACACTTGAAATGGAAAACCAAGTGGCACATAGCTCCTTTTATGATTGGTGGCATATGCTCACTGTTGCTTCAGCCAATTCAGCAATGAGATGAGAGACGGGTACAAATAGCTACAATGAATGCACTGCTTTAATCAGCATGAATCAAGATGCAGATTTTGATCCTGGCTTTAGCTCTTACAAGGCAATTAAACATGTTTTTTCTGCCCGGCTGCGCAGAGAAATAAAGCTTTACAATGCCATTAACAGTGTTCTCATCTTTAGAATGATTTAAAGGGCCCATACCTCACGATTTTATCATCTGTGTTGTAATGTTTCCTCATCAAAAATGTACCTGGAGTTGTGTTTTGTTTCATTTACACATGTTTAACACACAAACCCTGCATATTTAGGCTGAGTTCTTCGCTCAGACAGAAAACATTTTATTCCACCTTGTGATGCCATGTGGTAATACAGGAAGTGCTCCACTGTGTTTTACTCCATACACCTTCATTAGAATCATTCAGATCATTTCAGCCCTGGAATTGCCTTTTCTCTACTAAATAAAGGGTAAAAAGTATCTGTTCCACCTTCTGAAGTCATGAAGTGGTAGCATTTTTGAATATGCATACAGATTAATAATAAAGGATTACTCAAACATGTGTGAATGAAACAACACACAACTCCAGGTATGTTTTTGATGAGGTAACAACATTATTACATGGCTTAAAGCTCACAAGAGTCAGTTTTACGTAATATAGGACCTTTAACTTTTACCACTAGTTGAAATAAATTGTCAAAAGACCAGATATGTGATGTGAAAATAAGAACAAACATATTTTATTATGTTGGAATGGGATATAAACACATGTCCATACAAAAACAGCTATCTTACATGAATCTACGCAAGTCCTGGCAGTGCTTGGGTCAAATAGTCCCATTTTTCACAACACATGCTGAAATCTGTGCTCCAAGCAGGGCTGTCTGAAAGAGCGCACCGGCTGCAGGATGGTCTTCGACACAGAGTTCCTCAGCTGTTTCATGAGCATCCACAGAAGCAAAATCATCAGGGTCAATAGTCCAAAAAGCATGCCCAAATACAGGCTAATGTTCCAGCCCCAGCCCAGAGCCACGGGCAGAGTGGTGGACTCCACAAGAAATTTCCTGGGGGCAGGCATGGGTCATAAGGCAGAAAGCCACTGTCCCTATATTCCCCAATTCAAACGCACTTCCACATCTCAGCACTGTTCAGAGATTTGACAGATGCTGCATCGTAAGAACCAGAGCCATGGTTTGAACAAGTATCCCAGTAATTGACAGTGCAGAAGAATTCCCATTTGTTTCCATAGTAATATCCGTGGATGAGTTCAGAAAGAGCCAGAAAACCTGTTGAAGGTGTGGGTCTGGTGAGAAAGCTGTCCATGTTGCAGAGAGGTCTGCAGCTGTTGTGCACCCCCCTCTCCACAAACGTCTGCCTCCTGGTTTATAAGAGGAGGAGCAGAAGATGCCTCAAACACCATTGGTTTCCCACTTTAAAAGGGGGGGGGGGGGGGGGAGAAA
>KN485151.1:55654-73197 GCA_000787095.1 Periophthalmodon schlosseri
GGGGGGGGGGGGGGAAGAGAAACTGATCACACAGTACCCATTTTGAATACCTTTCCAAAGACCAATTTATCTCATTAGGATTTAAAAATAAGCTTACATTTTAGAACACTTGTCCCATAAGCTTTAAAACAAACAAAAAACAAAACCACTTCAGCCTATCTGAACCTAGTCTTGTTTCCCCATCCTCTGCTGCCCTCTAGAGCCCAATTTAGACAATACAGATCAGTCTTATTAAATGAAATTTATTTACAAGAGCCATTTTTACAGTGCAGTAGTGTCTTAGGGAAGACATGAATGGGATGACACCGATTACTTGGACAGACAATGAAGTTTAATTGCATTCAATGCGGCCAGTTGGATGAAACGCCAAAGCTTTAATCTGCAACAACTGCTTAGAGCTCAACCATTCAGGGAGAACATCACAAGTCCATTGTTTGGCTGCAGCTAAAATGTGGCATACATCCAGTTGTCTGATACCAGTAAAACAGCTTGATTAACATTTAACAAGACTCGGGTTTTAGCATCAATATATAAAAATATTTAAAAACTCTCCATCATTATGCCTGACTCCAAAAAGAGCAGGTCATGGTCTTTGAAAATGTAGCAGTCATAAAAAATATGTGGGAAATCTACAGGACAGGGATCAAATCACTTCAGGAGCAACTCTGCTGGAGCATCGATGAGGGAGACTTCATGGTACCTGCACAGCAAACAATACATTAGCATGCGACCATTTTAGTGACATGAAGATTTTATTTAATGCCTACTTCTGAGTCTTGTACTTTTCCCTTATGGACTGCTGTGCGTGCTGAGGAGCATTGAGGTAGATTTTGTGGAGATCCTCAACACATGGCATCAGATCTTCTAGACTGTAACCACTCATGTGTGTCAATGACTTTGGCTTTAAAAAAAAAAAAAAAAAAAAAAAAAAAAAAAATGTTAATTACCAGTCAAATTCCTAATTAGTCATTCTAATAGTAAAATTACACATACCCAGGAGCCTCCGGTCACTGTATGGTTTGCCAGAATGTAAGCCGCAGCAGCAGTTTGTGATGGTAGGTACTTCAGACAAGGCTCTGAATCTATTAGACTGAGTTCACTGAGGTACTGTGGGGGGGAAGAAAAAATAAAAAAATTTAGGCCAAATATCCGGGGACTATATGGTTGTACAGTTGTCAAATAATGTTTAAGGCTCACCATTGCCAAACTCTCCACTTGTTTGCTGACCGACTGGTTCAGAATGTATTGGGTGAGGAACTGGTTAACTGTTGGGGCAGCCAGGTCAAAGGAGAGCACCTTCAGCACCAGATGTTCCATTCTCAACACCTGCTTCCTGGTGTAGGTGTCATCTGTGATGTAGACAAACTCCGCCACCTCTGGAGGGTAGATCTCTTCAAATTTTCTAAAACAAAAAAAGTGTTAATACATGCCATTATATGTAGTCAGAGTACACATCAGAAACTTACGAGGCCAGCAACATGGCAGCGGTTCCCACAAGCTGAAGCTTTCCCCTCAGCACAGACATTGAGGACAGGAAGCGGTCAATGTAATTTACAGCAAGGTATAGTGTTTCATTCTGAAGTTTGTACTCCTCTCCAACCTCAACAAGCCAGTCTACCAAGATGGACCTCATGCTGTTGGTGATGTCTGGCTGCTTCTTCATATAGCCAGCTTTTGGCCTGGTTTTTACCTAAACAAAAAGCCACCTGTAAGTCTCAAGTCAAATGACTTTCAACAAGAGAATACAATTTGTTTCACACTTGCCTCCATTTCCCGGAGATACGTGTGGATTTCAGCAGCATACTCTGGGACTTCATTTGCATTCACGGTCTTCTCCTCACCCTCAATAACAGACATGTCCATGGGAGAGTCTGATCAAAGACATTACAAGTTGTTACCAGGGGGTATGCTGCAAATCATTTACATGCAAATTTTAACCAGGAGCTTACCAAGAAGGCTGACGTCCATTGCAGCTGGAAAGTCAATGGTGGCCAGTGGTTGCCGGAGTTGTGCCACTGCATTGTTGATAACTAGCGGGGAGTCCTCAGCTACTGACTTAGCTTTGAGAGTCTCAGCTGCTGGCAGTGACTTCTTGGTGCAGGCACTATCAGGTTCATCCACATGAATCTGGAAAGCAGGCTGTTTTGATGGCCTCTCAAAGCAGCTTTTGCTGAAGTCCTCATTTTTACAAGACAAGTGCTCCTAGAAATGTGAGTGTCAGTGAGTAAATGCACTGGAATTTCCATTTTAATCTTGAACTCCATGTAAACATTACATGTATAAAGTCAGTAGTATCTATGGTGAACAATTAAATTACAGTAGATACAAAGTGGAGAGGTTGGTTTAAAAAAAAAAAAAATATATGGCGGACTGGCATAAATTTTACAGCAATTTAATAAAAAGGTATACAAAATATTGATGTTAATGTAAGAGGAGTTGTGTAAATGTGTTAATAAATGAGGCATGTCGTTTTGATAGGAGGTATAACGTAGAGTTTGCCTCCAAAAAGTACAATGAAAGCACGTTTAGCACATAGCATCTCCGACTGAGGGAGCTGAGGAGCACCACGCAGTAGCCCAAACAAACCTGTTTTATGCCGCGCTGGTTGTTGGTCTTTGTCCTCTGGTTGTTCTGGAGGGCTCCCAGGACGGTTCTGTTGGCTGGTTTGGGCGGGACGTTCTCCTGGTCCTCTGCAGGAGCAGCTTTGCCCCGCAGTCGTGAGACCATGTTTTCTTGGTTGTGGAAGTCAGCCGCCGCGCTTCCCTGTCCTCGGTTAGCCACAAACATTGTTGCTGTGCTGCAGGAGTTTAGCCGATTCCTGCTAAGCTAAAACTAGTGTGCTCACCTAGTTCAAAAGTCTATTTTAGCTAGTTCAAAGCTTGAGACTGAGCGTGCTACAAATATGCTACCTTGTCTTGAAAGTTTTAAGAATCGCCCAATCAAAACTAAGCAGTTGAGATGGCAACGATACTACGAACTCCTGTGGTAAAAGCACAGACAAAAGAAAAACAAAGGCACACAATTCAGCATTAAATGGACGGTCAGTCGAAAGTTTCCATACTCGGAGAATAAAGAGTCATTTCCAAACCTGCAGACAAGGCAGCCGGCATCAGTCCATCTGCAGTAACATTTAGCGGAACTTATAGTAGAGTCGCTTTCTCTCAGTTCAAGTAGCCCGCGAGGATTGAAACGACCAATCACAGCGCACTTTGGCACTGACGCGTCACACAGACGGTGGCCCTGCGCGGACAATGTTCATCTGATTGCAAATTTTAAACCGGTTTGTTTTCAGCTTACACATTTATGACAACAAACCACGGATTCATTATAATTCTTATAATAATAAAAAAAACCCAAACGAATTCAGCAATAAACACTTGCAAGTATAATATCCGTTATATAGACTCTCGTTTATTCAAGGGAATTATTAAGCCTCTACAACTATGTTTTATGGATCTTTTCTATTTCTACTGAAAAACTGAAAATACTAACTTTCTCACGTATAAAATGTATTTGTGTTTATGTATATCGTATTTAGAGCACTATATACCATATTAATTATCTTATTGTTAAAATGAACATAATTGAAATGTTAACATTTATTTCCAATATACTGCTGTATAAATATACAAACACACATATTACAAACAGTCTTAAAATAATTTAAGTAGAAATAACATACAACCTCAGTCACTTACAAAACAAGCAACTACATTCATTCTTGTTTGGCTTTGAAAAGTCAATCAGCTTTGCTAACCAAATAAATTATTTATATAGTACAAACGTTAGATAAATAAATATTACAAGACTTGACATTAAACAGGTGTACTCTCTGTAAAAAATGTTATACTCATACTTCATTAAAAAAGTCCAACAGAGAATTCAAATCATAATTATCAAGAATCTCCAACAATGAGGACACCTTGGTTTTCACATTTTGTCCTTTAAACTTGAATTTGTCGATGAAGAGGTCTGTGATCATACCTACGAAACAAATTTTAATTTTAATTCTGCACAACCAGCAGCCAATAAAATATAAAATGCACAATCTGCTGCCCTACCATAAAGCCTCTCAAGGTGTGCTGGCTGCTTCTTATACTCTTCCAGGAGATTAGCGGACTCATCCAAAATGCTGCGATACTCTGGGATGAGAAAGTCAGCATTTCCCTCATGAACCTGGAGCTCCTACAAAGCACACATGAAAAAGACAAGTGGTAGAAACAGATACATGTAAAAAATCTGGTAAGCTAAACTGAAATCTTACTTTAAGTGCATCAATAAGCTGGACTTTCCTTGCCAGCAGTAATTGGTATTCCAACTTTGGGTGGATCATACGTAAAGTGTGACTAACTGATTCATCATTTATCTCTAAAAAGAAAAAAAAATACAAAAAGGTGTATTTATAAACCTCACATTTTAAATTATATCTGTCATAAGATCAGCCATGACATTGCAAGGCTTTTGACAAGAACTTACCGTATGATATGTTCAGATTAATTTTTCTTTTAGTTGCTTCTTTAGAGAGCACGTCACTGAGTATGGAAATAGTAGAGATGTTGTCTGACTTGAAGTGTCCCTCCCCTTTGCTAAAATGAAAAGAGCAAATTTAGATTAAAAAAAAATCAGTAAAACAGTAAATACATCATCTCACTATATCAAATGATTTCCCTATTGGCCTTACTATAGGATTCCTAATGGAGCAGCTAAAACTACAGGTCAGCGATATGGACAAAAATGTAAAATCTGGATACTTTCGGAGATTATTCCAGTAACAATAAAATGATGATACTTTTGGCAATAAAGCAGAAATGTGGCCAAATAAGACGGTAAATGACTTGGTTTAGTTCTAGTATTACATCAATGAGAGTCAGTGGAGAGTAAAATTAACCACAAAATGTAAAAATATCACTTCATACCCTTTTCAAGACTGCTGTGCAAGTTTATTTTTATTTAATCAGATCTGCTTCTCTACATCTCGGTTTTTTGCTTTTCTTAAAAAAATTGCATTTCTTCGATAAACTGGTTTGATATTTAAAGTAGTAAATGGTAGTAAATGATTATTCATCTAGGTCTACAACAATAATTCATTCAAACATCTGGGCATTTTGGTAGATGTTGTAGTGGAACTTCTTGGACCGTATCGTGCCCCCGGTCTTAACGGACCAGTAGCGTTAATGACGGGGCATGCCCAGGTCGAACTCTCGCTACCTACACTACGTTAAGACCGGAGGCAAGATACGGCTCCTTGTGTATTTACCAGTAGGTTGCCTCAAGCTGAGTGCCAAGAAAAGTGTTGTGGAAGTAGAAGGTGATGCTCTCTCCCGCTGGGGTTTTCTCTGGAACCTCTGGCAAACAAAACACCACCCAGGAGTGGATTTCTGCGAAACTGAACTGTCCCACCAGACTCAGACGGTTCATGGGCCTGTCAACAACATATATAGAAAAAAACACATACATTTGAATTGTACTGAATATACTATGATCACACAAAATTATATTTAATGCAAGACAACAGTGTGGTAGTAACCTGTCCTGGTCGATGCTGTGGATCCTCTGGTGAAGGGACAGAGGCTTGATTTGGTATTGACGGACTTGGCACGTTTTGGGTTGCAGTCTTGGGGTAATGTAGGCCTGCAGAGTGCCATACTGCCCTTCGATAGACCTCACCTAGTGGAAAGGTAAAACACGCTTGAATGAAAATATTTTGTAACAAGATTGCATATAAAGTCAGAGTGGTAAATCAGTTCTGAAGAGAACTGGCCAACAACTAACAAAGTTATTAGTGAGTGTGAAGGTTAATCAGTGTCTGTGTGCCAAGTAAATATGGCTATTGTTTACCCAAAATGAGACTTTTAGTAATCAAGCAGTGGATAAAATATGTATCTGTATGTAATATGGTATTTTGTGGGAAAAACATGCTTAGCCCATGACAAAAGATTTAAAGTTAGTTGACAATGTCTAAGCACATCACTGCACAATAATTAAAACAGGTAAAGAGTGAAACACTCAAAAACAGTGATTCAAAAAAATATATAAATTATTTAACTCAAGAGAGTAAACCCAGATTACCTTCAGTTCAAGTCTAGTGGTGTTGGCTTGACATCTGTACGTAGCCAGGAGAAAGTTCCCATTGTGCTGCTGATAGAATGGACAAGTCAAGTATTTGAAAAACACTTATATATTATGAAATGTGTGCAGTAATAACTCACCTCCGAGTCACATTCACTGAAACTGACCACAGCAGAATTCTTATCCACATCCAGCAGGTCGATAGGCACATCGCTCTATAGAAAGAGAAATGTTTATTATCTTGGCAATGGCACCATTATATTTTTATACTAAAAAAATGTCTAAGCACCAACTGAGCTTGTGTTATGATTCACATTTCAGTCACTCAATCTTGCATAGCAGATGTCTATTAGAAAGGGACAGCTGCCCATTATACCAAGAGTTGTTGTGTTACACAATGGTATGCCAACTTACAATGAATAAAAGTGTAAAAGTGGTGTTAGGAGAGCTGCACTGTGTGCCACTGCCAACTTTTAATTCACACAAATAATGAATTCTGAGCTGATGCTGAATGCATAAACTTTTTCTCCAGCAGTAACAGTTGTGTATTGGTAATGCTTGGAAATTCAAATCCAAGACTAAATGGTAAGATAAGCTCTGCTACGCTCCCTGGAGATGTTGTTTTGCTTGGAATATGCCGCAGCATGGTGACTTGCTAAACTTAGAATCACTATTGAGACAAGAAGAACCGTCACAGGTCAGACCTGTGGAGAGGCGACCCAGCTCAAAGCAATAATGCTCGTCTTTCAAGGTGTTTGTAAAGCACTAAACACATCTGTAATAGAATAAATAAAGATAAAGACATATGCAAGTTTCATGCCATACTGTGGAACATTCCAGGCAAAGCTGTAACATCTCCATGGAGACAAGCAGGTGTTATTTCTGGTAGCACCCCCTAGTTATAGTACTGTTATAGTACTTTAAACTTTAAACGTGTACTTGTGGCCTTAATGCCTGACTTTTTAATTAGATAACAGAATAATATGAACAGAAAGATATACCTGAAAAAAAAGTTATATACACTAATGGGTATAGTGATAGAAGATGCTAACAACACATATCCTTATCCAAGATTGTGCCACAAGATCAAGATCAAATTGCCCGAAAATCGTGCACACAAGTGGAAACATATTTTAATTATACTAATTATAATTATATTACATTTTTGTTTCATGTGTTTATATTTACGCCTCTTAAGAAGCTGTTCTACAATGACAGCATGAATACATAAATAAACAAACTAAATTGAAAATATGTGGTACCAATCTCCTGTCTTGTCTTGTAGAAATGGCGTCTCCTCCCACCCCACCTTTACATCCTGCTTAGAATTTCTTTGGCCTTTTCTTCCCAGTGCGTACCTGGAGCAGTAGGTTGTCGATGGCCGTCTGCACCTCCAGAGTGAGGCTGTAGCTGGCATCGTCCTGGCACAGGGTGAACTTGTCGTTGATGCTGAAGACGGGCACAGCGGACACGGCCGTACTGGACTGAGACGTTTGGTGGTACTGCTCACGGCCCTGCAGCACTTTCACCTGCAGCTGCTCTAACTCAGCCCTGCCACAAGAGGGAGGTAAGAGAAACTATGAGACTCAGGCAGAGACAAGTATCAATACAAAAGTAAATGAAAAAGAATATGAATTATAAAGCAACAATACGATAGTTAATGAATGCAATGATAAATAACATTGAAATGAAAAAAAAAAAGTGTTGCGCCTTACCTTTGACCAATTGTAATAAATTTAATCTAAATGTGTAACATAATTTAAAGCAACAGTTCTGCACTCACCTCCTGTTACGGCTGTTTCATTAAGACAAAAATTATAAGCACGGTTATTTGGCTCTCAATTTAAACAATTACTTCTATACTATCAAAATTCATGCGTAGAGAAAATATAGGCCTAATGTTTAAAAGCATATGTTACAAAAGGGACTTTGCTCAGAACAAGCACACTTATTCTGAACAGAAGGTAATGAATTGAAGTTTTGATTACAGTATTTTTGTAATGGAATAAAGTAATAATTGAAATCACAAATTATACATTTTATTAATTGCACAGGGTTTCTATTATCAAAAAAGATTAGAAGTGCCTCTAAATACCCTGTAGTCTGTCCCTTACAGAGCTTACAGATTTAAATTTGAAAATGACATTTAGGTAAATAAAGAGTCAATATTCAGCTGTATAAAAAAAACATTGATTAATTATGACTGGTTTGATCATTTAAAGCTAAAGTTTATCTCTAGTACTCACCTCAGTGCATCCACTTTAGACTGCATCTCTTTGCTCATCTTCACTTCATCACCCGGACCAACTTCAGCTCTTTGGGGTTCAGTGGTCAAACCAGTCACCCATCCTAGAATTACAATTTAAAATGTATTTTTAAAAAGGTATACAGGATAGACGAACTCTCTTAATAATCAGTTTTAGTGTCAAACCTGTATAAGTAGCTGTTACAACTTCATCATAGGATTCTTTTCCAACACAGCCACCTTGAATTGAAGTCACACTTTCAGATAACACCTAAAATGTGAAGAGGTTTAAATTATTAGTCCCAAATAATTACATAAATGCATTGTGGGCTGGGTGGTATGTCAATTCTCTCCCTTATTCACTTCTCCTATTGGTTCCTACATGGTTCTGAGTGAGTGATAGTGATGGGACATCTGGCTCCTTTATGGAATCTTAATCTTTTGGATACGTTTGTTTCAAAGAGCCGTTCAAAAGGCTGGCTCTTTAAGTATTTATTTATATGACAGAAGCCAACGTGAGAACTCATTTTAACAACAAACTAATCTCAGAGAGAAATAATCAACGCTAAAATTTGTTTTAATTTGTTCAAGCTGAGAGTGGGAGAGTGTTTACCCTTTGAAATTATGAATGATCTAAATAAAACATTACACCACAATATTAATAATTAAAAAACTAACTGTTATTATGATGCCAAATGTGTTTTTTTGTGCAAATAGCTCTTATTCGTGTCACCTGATCTGCTTCTGATTCTTGTGTTGGTTCAGCGTTAATCATTTTAAAAAGGCATCAAAATTGGAAAGAAAAACATTCAGTTGTTTAAAAAAACGAAATCCGGTTCCAATCATTCATGTGAAGGAACCGTTCAAAGGAACTCGTTCACCAACATCCCATCATTAGTGAGTGACAGATGGATTTAACCAATTACAGTGAAGTGTGCACTCTAATCGTAATTTTAATTTTTTGCCTTATTACCTCCTTATTGTATACTGTCAAACTTACATGCTCAAAGCGTAATGTGGGGTCACCAGAACTGTCAAAACCATACACTTCCACTGTCCCATCATCTCTGCCCACCAAGACGTCGCTCACACCATCCCCAATGATGTCGTAGGTGTCCACACAAAGAATTCCTTCAATAAAAAGTAATGCAATGGTAATAGGAGTGAAAAAATTCTTAAATTGCTAATAAACCGTTACAACATATATTAGACACGTACCTCCTTTCTTTTTGTCGTTGTCTATTTCCCATTTGACTGAAGCAGACTGGTCACCAATCTGGACTAATCCTATTTTACCATCAGTGGTTCCATAAAGGACTTCATCTCCTACAAATAAAAGATATGTAATAATTAGACATTAATTACTGCCTACTAAAGGTGCAGTAGGTGACTTTACTGGTGGTGGGTCCAACATTTGCTTGTCTCCATGGGGGTATTATTGTTTTGCCTGGCTTGTTCCATGGTATGGCATTAAAACTATCTATCTTGCATTTATTCAAGTACAACAGACATTAATATTGTGAGCATATTTGCCTCTCCACAGAACTGACCTGTAACTTGGTGACATTATTTGCTTGTTTCAATGGAGATAGATATGGTTAAAGTAATAAGGCAATAACATCTCCATTGAGACGGGCAGATAGCAGATCATCTAACATAAAAGTTACACAGTGCACCTTTACATTATGTGAATTATCTATAAAGAACACATGCCTCCATCTTTGTTGTACAGCTCCAAAACAGAAGGAGGGCCAGGAACTTCAATGCCATATGCAAGCTCAGATCCCTAAGAGAAAAGTTATAAAAAATTATATTAATTATCACCAACCCTTTTAAGAACTTAGGTATAGCTATGTAACCTGACCTGCAAGACTCTAAGAACTCTATCTTGGCACGCTAGAATGGGGAAAGGGCGGGTCAGGTTTTCAGATGATAAATAAAGGACATCATTTATTTTGTCTCCCGATAGAAAGTAGTCTTGATCCTTGCAGTCGAGGTAATGGTTGTAGATGTAACTCGCACACACAAAGAGATCGGCCCCAGAGACGTGCCTGAAGAAAATAGATTTGTGGCTCGTTAATACAGCTAATATACAGAAAATTAACAACAAAAAATGATTACCGGAAACTGCTAAAGATAATCAACTGGAAGACAAGAGGATTATACCCACGTTTTTTTGTGTGTGTGTCTCGTAATGTTGTCACAATACTAAAACTTCAATACTAACGAATAGACTCAATACTCAGTACTAATTCTGACACCACGATGACAACAAAAAAAGAGTATCTAGTTTTGATACTACTTTTAGTATTGATTAGTATCTGATTTTCGATATTTTGACATCCCTAGTGTGTTATAGTTTGTTTTCCCTTTTATATCAATTGTGTATGGTTTTCTATATGGTTGTTTTGGTATGTAAAACTGTGAACATAATTCTCTAATTCATAAATGAGAACTTACATGGCATTTATATTTTCTGTGAGGTTGGCTTCGAAGGTCAGAAACTGTTTGCCTTTCTTGGTAAACCCGCGGACTTGAGACCCAGAACATACAAAGATCTTCTCCCGTGGCGTTCCAACAGCTCCTCCAAGATCCATTCTAGCGATCTTTGGTCCTGGGAGTGTTTTGAAGACCGGCTGGGGTGCAAAACAAGGCGACACCTATGTTAATAAATTGCCCAGAAGTAACAGGGGTTTATTTGGGATAGGTTCAAGACTTACTACTGCCTCTCCCTTCTTCATCCCAAAACATGTGAGTACCCCATCATGGTCAGCAATAGCAACCTGATAAAAGACCATACTATGTGAATCTAATGGACGTTTGTAGTTATGATGAATCTGGCTGAATTACCTTCTGAGTGGCTTTTTTACTCAGAGCTGGGAGCAACCTCATAGTTTTCTGGGACGTTACCCCAACCTATTACATGCAAAAATAGAACGAATATATAATTATCAAGTAGTAAGGACATTAAATGCTACGGATAAATAAAATATTAAAAAAAACAACAAACATTGGTACCTGTGTGTAATCAACGCGGTTTAGATGGAGCTCCATTCTGCTCGCTTGAAGAAAACTGTGTTCAAAGTCTTACGTAGATGTGTCCTGCGTTAAATTGTATGTGAATCACAAGATGATGATGGCAAAGAGAGAATAGGATTATCTGAGGCAAGAAGATTAGCTACACGAGCTAACGTTAGCTAGCTGGCTAATTGGTTAAAACCATGTATTCGTGAGACTGATGGCGCGCAGACCTGCGCATTCTTTGTGTTTTCATCTGCTACATAGCAATAAGAACTCATTTACATATAGAAAGAGACAACTCTCACCAAAGACCATTGTCAAAGACGCACTCAAGCCAACTCGTGAAACACCTCTCGAAAACCCAAAGAGTCGTTGTCAATAGCAACGCGGTCTCACCAACAATCTTCAAAACCATTGGAGAGATTTGGAGGACGAGGAAAGAAAGCTGTGCAATGACTGGTTACTTTGGTGAGCAAACGTGTAGAAGGCAGACTTATGATCATGAACATGGAGTTACTAATATTAGCATTTGGTTAGTTCTTTCAATGTATGTATGATAGGTTGGTTGAAAATAGAAAATAAAATAAATGTTTCCAATTAACTATAATTAAATGCTGTCTCTAGTATTACAAGCATACAAGAAGACAACCAAATATTAAAACCCAAACTCTAGCATTAATATTGTTTTAATATTTTATTAGTTCAATCGAGATTAAGGTTTTATCATTAAACTAGGATTGACAATAGGCAAATAATTAAACATGGCAAAATTTAAGCATGCAATATGCCAGGAAACTACAACAGCAGAAAGGGAAATTTTTAAACTGGGCACACGTTCTGAATGCACTGAGAAGCAGTGTGTTAAGAATTATTGCATGGTGACATGCATTGTGCGGTAACGCCTGAAAATGTATTCTACAGCAAAATATGTTACGTTAAAATATTCTATAAAATACAGCAGACCTTCTCTAAATTTAACAAAATTTTACATAACACATTAATGGCATTGATAGAAAACAAAATCAGGGTAGGCAATGTGGAAAATCAGAAATAAAAAAACAGACTAGATAGAACTCCATATAAATTCCACTCTTCATCAATTTAAGTATCTTGTGATTAAAAAAAATATGTATAAATGTTTAAGTTATTATTTTAAGTAGGTCATCCTCTAAATGATAAGACATTATGAATAAATAATAACATGGAAAACAGCTGCAAACATACAAAACTCTTCATCTCATCCATGAACAGACAGAAGGATGTTCACTCCTCGGACCAGGTCACAAAAAGAACAATGGACAAAACATGGAAAATCAGTGCATAACTGGCTGGTCTTGACCTGGACTATTCTGAACAGCTGAAGTACAAAGACATTCAGAAACAGTTCCTTCTCTTTGGAGTACTGTTGGCTTCCATAGTAGTAGAGTCCTGTTGGAACTAAAGAAGTGATGGGAGGACCTTAGACCCCTGTGGGCGCTAAACGGCTGATGAAGCCGATACTGCTGAGGCACATGCGTCTGAAGAAGATAGGGCAGGCAGGCTTCATGGCAAAGTGCTCCAGGAGGATCCGCAACTCTGTGAACAAGGTGCTGAGACACAAAAACAAACTTACCACTCAAGACAAACCAAAATCAAACTTTTCCCGGTAATAAAGAATCTACATATTATTGTTTTGATTTATATGTGTGTAAGAAAATAGGATGCAAAGCAAGAGTCTTCTATGCAAAACTGAACTATAACAATCACACTGAATGGCTGGCACTGGCTGCATTTACATGCACACTCAAAATGCGATTAATAGTATAACTCCAAAAATCTGTTCATAAACTATTAAAATGACAGCAAAATCCGCCTGATTTCTTTCTGATCAAAGTCCCTCTGATTACTCACATCAGATTTTGCGTGTCTTGTGTGTCATTTAAATAATCTTAAAGATCCAGAAATAATAATCAGATTTTGGTGTGCATGTAAAAATAGCCACTGATACAAAACCTTGTTATTTGTAAAGATATGACAGCAGCAGTCTTAGAACATACCGGCAGTAAGGGTTTCTTCTGGATGTGTAGCGAAGAGTGAGGAATCGGTAGTAAATGAAAGGCAGCAGTAAACTTCCCTGGCCACTGCAAAAGACAATTTAAATGTATTAATTAAAATAACATAGGAAATCAGGCATCATTACACATCATTATACATCATCACCAACAGTTTACCTGAAAAGCATGAAAACAGTAGCAGGCATGAGAAAGATCTCATTGCAGGCAATGAACTTCAAGATGTTTTGTTGGTTTGCAGTCAGTTTATCAAGAAGATTCCTGACAAACATGAGACTGTTGGGTCCCATGGACTGCAACAGAAGTAACAAACAAAGCACAACATTAAAGCGCAATATTACTATAATCATGTAACCACCGGATGCTCTGATGCCTTGTCATTATACAGAATGAAATTGCATTCACCATATAGTTTTTTGCCTCTATCTTGGATCTGGATAGAAATAATATCACTGTTATAATGACACTTCTGTTACTTACATCCAGAACTTTCTTTGTGTAGGTTGTTGCATGAAGCAATGAAAACAGGAAGACTGGAAATATGCTCACTGATCATACAGTTAAGGACATACAGCAAAAACAATGTATAACTTTATTTAAATAAGTGGCTTATGCAATATTCTAAAATTAAATCAAATGGAAAAGGATACTTGTGATGGGGTAAGAGTTGACCAAAATGAGTGAATAGAGCAGATAATGGCAGCTGTCCTCTTGCAGAGCCTGTGCCAAGAACGCCCGACTCAACTGGAAGCGGGGAAGCCTTTGGTGCAAACGCAGGGCACTGGTGAGGGCGTTTGCTAGCAACGCTCTCTGGTAGAAATTTGCAGCTGCATAGGGGCTGAAACATAAAAGGAAAGGAAAGAAACAATGAATGAAATTTCACAATAAAATGAGACTAGTTTATCTGAAGAATTATGAGTGCTTACCCCAAAATAGGAAGTATAAACATTACTGAACAATAGACTGTGAAGAGTCTGGACAACCACATTGCAGTTTCCAACTTGTTACTTAATAGAAATTGCTGTGGGAAAGACAGGCATTGTTAGAGAATGAATTAAATTTATATCCTGAGAACTTCCATACTACATATTACATTACATTAGGATTTGGATTCAAAATGGAAATGTTCCATTTTATTCAACAGATCTAAAAAGTTTACTGAAGCATATGATTTCACTTTTGATGTAACAGTCTTCAGCTGTAAGCATTAGTCCAAGAGGAAAACAACTTAATGTAATCTTGTAAACTTTTTGGGCGCTGATCAAAAGTCAGATGACAAACAGCAAACAGTCAGCATGCTCCATGTGTCCATGCTCAGTTTCACCTTTTGTCACTATGAACCACCAAATGACGGCCGTGACTCAAGGTTGGCAGATTATCACAATATTAATAATATTGTGAATGTTGTTTTGGAGATATACAAGATTTGAATATCAAGTATATTATTTATGATGAAAATTTGTAAATAAATTCTAAAATGAACCAAAAAAGGGTCATTTCACATTAGTCTAATACTAAGTCCTCTTCTAATACATTGGATGACTTATTAACACATTTCTGCCCGATTTACATACGACTGTCTGAACTGTTATCAGGATACACCAGAAAAACAGATATATTAATTTTAGTCTATAATGCCGCACTTATCCTTGACCCATTTTACGAATACCCCTGGTTGTTTAATATGGAACATGATGTCGCCCATTACCAGGAACAACTTGCGTCCACAAAAATGGGCAAAACATCTTTCTGTTCCAAGATTTTTATAACAGCACAGACAGCCTAGGTGCTCATTGTCAACAATACTGAAACAAGGAAACAAAAAGATAGTCCTAACTAGTAAACAACTCACCACAGGTCCATGTGAGGGAGGAGGGGGAGCTTGTTGATTTGTGTCTGCCATCTTTGTGTTTTGGGGGAACCTGCTAAGAAAACAAAAATGATCCTAAATCAACATAGGAGAAATGACGTGTCGTTTTTATCACGTTTCCGGACAATTTTTGGCTTTAAAATGCATACCACAATAACCCATTTTATATATCTGAAGTTATAAAGCCAGTGAACACAAATGTTTGTACGAATTTGTCCGAAATTTTGACAAAAATCTCAAAATATCAGAGAGAGCAGACACTAGCCGCAGCTTAGCCATGAAGCTTTGGACAATACGGAATGAATAGGGGTGAACAACAACACGTCTAAAGTACTAAAAATACTACGAAATTTATCCAAACGACTTTTGACAACCGAACTATTAAGTAATACCCCAAATCAGCATTAAAACAATCGTAAGAGAAGGCATCAAGGCGGCAAGTGGCTCTAGAATTTTCTTGCGTTACCATCGTTACTCTTAGCCTTTAGCATGTGAGCTAGCTTAGCAGTCGCCGGGTGGTACAATTTTCCCGCCTGTGAGAGCGCAGACTACACGGACAACCTTATAATGGAATTTTATCATAGAATATACTGTATGTAAAACAGTAATACGTGTAACATACCGCGGTAATAAGCCTGATCTCCGTACGCGGCAGATAGAAAGTGACAAGCAGCTGCTCCCACACGGACGAGTAAATGATCAGCTGACCTTCTCCTGAGCAAAGGGATGTGAGGTTAATCTCGCGAGAGTTTGGACCAAAGCCTCAGATCTGCAAACGTAGTCCCTCTAGTGGTCAGTTATAATGATCACGTCCACTATTTGTGACACTGTTTTCCTTATAATGATTAATGTCCTGAAACCAGGCAAGAAATAAAACTAAGAAATCGTGTGATTTTGTCATTTAATCCGAAACACACCAAGACAAGGCGGCGGTTTTTTCGTTATGTGTATTTTTTTTTCTATTTGACAAAATGATAAATAATGAATTTTGCTTCAGTTGGCTAAAATAATTAACTGAGGCAATGCGCTGAGGGTAGGCCTATAGCCGGCCAGACGGGCCTTAATGTGATCTTTTGGTCTTGGGACTGTTACTATTGCTGTGCCTTACTGCTGTACCTGAATCTTTTACGGTTGGTCATTTGTATCATAATTTAAAATTAGGAAAGCTTTCTATGCTGTGTCAACTACCAAAGATTACTATTAGACCTATAACGTGCACGCTTTGTCTTTGGTTGTTTCCCGTTTATGTAATTTAAAAACCGACCACCAGAGGGCGCACGAGACCCATCTATCAGACCTTTGGCCGCGTGAGATAATTCTTTTAACGTAAAGTGCACCTTATTTGGTCCAAACATGTTTTAAAATGTTACATCTTGAGCCAGTATGATGCACATATCCGCACAATATTGGCAAGAGTGATGTGTTTGCCGCAGATGCCATTTGAAAATATAGGCAGTGTAAGCACTGTAGAATCTAATTATTTCTTTGCAAAACCTAATTAGGCATTAAAAAAGGTTAACGCCAGCGCCTGAAACGTTTTTGTTTAATAATCCCATTACTGACGGCTCATCATGTATAAAATGGTGCAGGAGGACACTAAGTTTTCACTTGTTAAAGGGAATCTCTGAGAAATAGTCGCTGCTTTTTGACACGAAGTGCATCCGGAGATTAGGCTCGAAAATAAAGCGTGGATTCGTCCGGCACAGAGTAAGTTGGCTGCTGCGACCTGCATACATTTTCTAACGATATATTGCCTGCTCATTAGAAGTATTCTCTGTGGTTTATGTGTAGCCAGTATTATCGTACGGGACTGTTGTTGACCGAGAGGAGTGCATCTCCATATGGGAGAGTGGGGCTTGATGATTTTTAGGCGTCAGCTCCACTCGGACAGTTAGTCACTAGAGAGTCCAAAGTGAGAGTTTAAATTGGCTTTGTAAGCGCAGATCTATTCGATGAACAACAGCCCAATCAAGAAAAAACAATGCGCAATACTGCGCATGGAACACATAAGCATGTGATGTTAGTAGCAGTCAGCCTGGCGACGATCAAAGTCCCAGTGCCGCATCACTTTGCAGATTTAAAGATCTCGTTTTTCAAATGCAAAAAAAGAGACCTTGCACATTTCATAAATGTCGCTAAAGTAGGCACATTTTTAATGCAGGAATAATGGGCAAAACCGGCAACTTTTACGCACAATGCTAAAACGAACAAAACATTATTATTATTATTATTATTATTATTATTATTATTATTATTATTATTATTATTATTATTATTATTATTATTA